>JBCJKH010030120.1:2034-17052 GCA_039877255.1 Loriculus beryllinus | reverse complement strand
ACACAGAGGCTTGGAGCAACCTGCTCCAGTGTGAGGTGTTCCTGTCCATGGCAGGGGTTGGAACTGGATGAACTTTAAGGTCCTTTCCAACCCAAACCAGTCTGGGATTCTAGGAATAGTTATTTTTTTGACTATTTTAGCAGATGAATTAATGTAACATTATTTAACAGTTTTCAGGAGTTTATTCAAGCATTTAAGTATTTGCATGTTTGAGAAGTACGTAAGAAAACAAGATGCTGAACGACATGATGTTAGACACCATGTTTTCATATCCTGATGCTACACACTTTAGTGCTTTACACCTGAAGAGCTTTGCTTGCTTATCTGTTGTATCTGAAAGTTCACTTTATGAGTCAGTTACTTTTGTCCTCCAGATGCACAAGTATTAATTATGCTGCCATCTTTTTACTTCCACTTTAATATTCAGACACAGAATGACCGTCTATAATAAAGCTAGTAAGTGGGTCCATATCCATTTACTTGAGTTGAGCTCTCTTTCCTTGCAAGGAGAGTGGTTCAATACGTATTTAATGCAATCAGACACTTTTTGAAACCTTGTCCTACCTAATACTGTAGGAGGACTGACACAATACACTATTATTTCAACAGCAGGTTTAGCAATGCCCTGATTTCCTTCATCTTGCTTATGAAAGAGAAAAGGCTGTTTAGAAACCGAGGCTAACCTAGGCCATTCCTTCTTATTTTTAAAGATTGAGGAGAAGTAGGAAGTGTATCACAGTCTCACTTGGTAAGTGCCAATTATTGGTGAGAAGATGGCAAGCACTTTTTTGTGCTAATGAATAAAGTTTGAAACAGGCTTCCTGTACGCATTTATGTCTCATAAATATAATGTTCCTGAATTCATATTCCTTTTGCTGCCCACTCAACGAGGGGTGGATCTGCTTGTTGAATTGAATTGACAAGTTAAGACAAAACCTGGGTTTGTGCAGGAGGTTTGTAGCTCTTGTTGGAGGACTTTTAGAGGTGGCTTTAAGGAAGCTGCTTGCCGTGCCACTTCTCTCCTTTGGAGAGTGGTCCTAGGGAAGCCACTGCTGGATTGAGCCCAGCTTACCTGAGGGTTACTTGGTGCTTTTCACTCATTTATGTTCCTTCCCATCATTGTTCACTGGTCAGGCCTTTTTTGTTGGAAGTGCAGTTTGGCATAATGAAGGGCATTCCTTCATTGCAGGGGAAAATCCTGGGTGTGCTAGAGGCCAGTTGCAGATAAATTGGGGCACCCTTGCTTGTGATTCCATTTGTCTGGGATCTGCAGGGGCTAAGGGCCTTCTGAGCCCTGTAGCTGCCTTTGCCTGCAGTACGTGCCTGAAGGAATCCCTCTGTCTTTCATTCAGGCTCAACACATTCATTGAAAAGCTTTTGTAACCCAGAAGCATTTGTGATCTTCTCATCCAATACAGCGGCTTCTACCATCATGAGAAGGCGCATCCACTGCCTCCCAGTTTTAGTTTAATGCGACGGTGGTTTTTAAAGGTAACAACTACCTGAGGAGGAAAACTGACATGTTCACTATAGGAAGTAATCTTTAACTAAGCTGTGTAAATAGTTTTGCTGCTCTGTCTTGAATTTTGAGTGGATAGAGATTATTCAGGCTTTTGAACCACTTGTCATGCTCATTGTACTTGAAACTTGTTCTTTACTGTGTGTTCTTTACTGCTCTAAGCTAGACTTTAGATGCCAGTCATATGGCTGCTTTTACTATAAAGTTGAAAGACACTGTGTAAATCCATCTGTTAATAGTTACCAAGACTGTGTATATAACGAGGATAAAACATATCAATGTTATGGTATTCCATACAAGCCTTATAAGGAAGTTTAGCAGGTATACAGGTTTGTGTAGCATCCTGCTGCATCCTATAATGTATCAAATTTGGTGCTCCTTGTGCATCAAATCGCATAGGTAGTCTTCTGTGCATGTTTTGTAGTATCAAACCCTACTCAAATTCTAGCACTTTCTTGGTGCTGTCCCAAGGTGTGACATATATGCAGCAATTAAGATGCACTCCTTGCACTGTTACTGCTTTCTGTGCTTAAATTACTGTCGATTGTCTTTATAAAACAATGTTTGCAAGATTAAAAGACTAGGATGAGCGTACTGAGTGCTCAGAGTGTTTGGATAATGCTAATACAAATGACATGTTTATCTAACAAAGGAAACTCTTTTCCCAGCATTGCCCTTGACAGTGTTTTCTTTCACATGGTTTGGCTATTGTTCATTCATTCGTGCTAAACATGTAGTAAGCTGAACCCTTAGAGAAGGTGAAAATGCATTCAACAGGGAGTAGGATGATTCAACATTCCCTCTAATGATCTTTGCTTTCGCAGAAGAAAACAGAAGAGTGACAATGTAAAGATTAACAGTTTTCAGTCTATTCATCATACCATCGGGTTGGAATTACTCATCGGTTACAAGCAGGAGCTTGTGGTACATTACTACATGTCTGAAAATTACCTGGGTTTTGGTATTGTTTCATTGCTGTACAACTCACTGCAGAGTTCTTAGGATCTGTTAGACATCATTCCTCGTTGGCTTGTGCTTAATGATCAGAGATGGTTGTGGGTTTGAGTGTGAGGTGTAGTTTTAAATAGATTCTACCAGTTTAGTAGATAGTGACATTTCAGTCCCTGGTTGTTAGTTAAATTGAGATGACATTAACCATTATCAAAGAGCATTCCTCAATAATACGATGTTGGTACCTTTTTTGTGGATTTTCTAACTGAGAACAGCACATTTCCTCTAAAAGAAGCAGTCGTTCTCATTTTAGAGTTATCGTAACTGATCTATAGTTAGTATACTGCTTAGTAGTTAGACACTGAAAACATCACAATTCATTATTTCAATATAAAGGTGATGTAGATGTGATTGCTTTTCTGTTTGCTGGGAAACACAGGCTTGATGCTTCTTTTATGGCCCAGTTTGAATCTTTTGTGTCTGAAAGATGATAGCTGAATCTTTGTCTGGGAGATTTCTTAACCTTGAGAGAGTTAGAGAAAGGTTACTTCAAGACAAACCCCAAATGCTTCCAAGAGGATTAATGATTTGATCCTGCTCTAGCTGACGTGGCTTCGGGAGAAGCTTGGGAAGGCACGAGCGGGCTAGCAGAGCTCTTCCATGCTGGTTAGTGTGGTTAGCTTGAGTTTGAGACTGCTGAAGTTGTCCATGGGATGGGATTTTCAATTGCTGGTTTGTCTCCTTGCACACAGCTTGTGAGTTCCTCAATTTGCTGAGTGTAGGGAGGTGGACACCATGACTGGGAAGTGTGACATACTCAGTTGTGGTGCCTGTACTGCTCACTGGGATAAAGTTCCTGCCTATTTTGTTGCTGTAGGAGCTTGTTGAGAGTCAAGCTTGGAGTTAATTTCCATTAAAGATCCTGATTTCCTTCCCCTAGTAAACAGAAGCTAAACAAGTCACCCCTCATTGTTACAACCCATGTGGGTACGTGCCTTGTGTGCAGCTTCTTCTGGAAAGCCCAATAGGATTAAGTAAAGAAAGTTTTGATATCTTAGCACTTTTTAAATCATGGGGACAGAAGAGTCTTAATACACCCCTTACAGTGGCAACTTGGTTCCTCAGTTTTCAAATGCAAATACGGGCCTTTGCATATGCTGAATGTGCCCTTTATTGTACTGAAGCACAGAAGGTACGCATTGTAGCTCAGGCACTTTTGTAGACCTGCCATGCCTGCAAGAATGGAGTGTGTTTAATCAGCCCTGCAGAGTGAATAATCCGAGATACACGTGTGGTGTTCAGTGCTCATTCAGAAAGCCATAGAATATGCCAACAAAATGTGTAGTTAAAGGCGAGCTGAGTGACTTGCAGCTGTGGCAGGAGATGGTCATTGGGTTTAACTGGAAGCTCCGTTCACTGCCTTTCATTTTTTACTTGGTTAATAACTACATAGAAAAATATAATTTTAGGTATTATGTATAAGAATTTATACATGATAATTTATAAAGTATACAAATAATATATATTATTTTATACATTATTATTAATATTCTATAATAATATGCATAAATCATGCACCACAGTAGATCAGTGGAAGGGAGCAGCATGGTGTGATGCTCAGCTGAGAGGGAGACTTAGGCTCTGGCTGTTGGCCTCCTGTCTGACTGTGCTATCCTATGGGAATAGTGAAACTTCGCACTAAAAGGGCTGTAAAAGTGCTGTGGAGAAGCTAGACTGTGTTCTTGTTGGCAAACATTCTGGCTGTTTCTTGGAGATGCAGAAATCTTCATTCCCAACCACTTGCTGTTTGTGCTGCTTCCCAAATTTCACTTCTATTCCGGTATTTTGGAGAAGCGGAACAACCAAAGTAGCAAGTTAAATAATGCAGATTTCATTTTGTATTAGTGGCATGAATATAGCAATTTCCCAGGGATCACAAGGAAGTTGAAAGTTTTTTATTGGATAACTTCTCACAGTATTATCATTACCTTTACATTTTCCCCTGTAGGATTATGCAGTTAAGGATGTATCCTAGGTATTATTTTCTGACATTAAGAGCTAATAATTTACCAGCAACGAGAAACACCTTGCATAGTGCCTAATAGATAATTATTTCAACATTTGGGATATGAAAAGGTCTAGCCCAGAAACAGTTTGCTTCCCTGGGTATGTTTTAATTACACTTTGGAAAAGAGTTTTGAAGGCGGTGTGGTTGCATGTGTGTTTCCAGTTTGAAGAGCAGCATGACTTTGCTTCCTTCCATTCTCAAAGAACAATGCGCCTCTGCTTGTATGACACTCCTCCTTGTAGTAAGATCTGCCACGCAGTAGGGTTTCCTTATTTCTAATAAGCGTGTGGTAATAGAAGGGTCAGGGACTAAGCAATGAGTAAAAGTCAAACCCCGAAATGAGGCGCCTTTGCTATTTAACACTGGGCAGTGATAGATACAGATAACGTTTGATTAATGAGCAGCAGCCTTGCAGTGGGTGAAAGCATCCGTAAGAAATGATTTATTATTTCAAAGGGATTGGGAGCTCACTGTATCTTGCAGATGTAACTGTGTGTGCCCGGGTAAAATGAATGAGATGCAACACGTGAAAAATGGAAACACATTACTTGCAAAGGATGTGTCACAAGCAAGGTAGTTTTGTTCAAGTACACTTTGTCATGGGGATTGTTAATGCTGCCCTGAATACAAATCATTGAAGTGGTTCATAAAATCAACCTGGTTGGAATTCTTGCATCTGTCATCGAGGCAGAAATGAGGGTTAAATGTAATATCTGCAACTTCCCTTCAATGTTTGCATTCGGCCTCATTCAGACTGCATGTCTGGAGAGATGGGATCCTGTCTTAGAAATACAGTCTAAGTGAAAAAATGTATTGATGCAATTTTAGCACTGTAATTGGGGAAATAAACCCGTTTGTGTTGTCATTAAAAGGCAGTGCCATTGGGGTTTGTTCAGTTTGCAGTGAATGTGTTTATGCACAGAGCTCTCATTCTCCTCTCCTGACATAAGCTGCATATTTGAAGATGAACTTGTAGATAGAGGTGTTACTTTTGCACCCTTCTGGGCTAGTCTTGTAGTTCATGGGTAGTCTTCTAGACTGCCCTTGGTATAGAAAGTGACTTTGTTCATTTTGTGGTACGTGTCTGGGTGTGCTGATCCAGTGTCAGGTCCCTCTTTTCTCTTCAGAGGTAATGATGGAGCAGACTCACCTCCATGAAACACCATCATGCGTTCAAACAAGTCAGAGTGCCCTGACTCCTATGTTAGAGAAGAGCTGCTTTTTCTCTGTTTGTGGCAGTAGGTAAGGTGGGACAGCAGGAAGATCCAGCCTGCTTTCCTGTTTTCCCATCTTATGCCACATCAGTGGAGCACTCTCCACTTCCTTACTTTTCCATCTGATTCAATAGACATCGAGAGTATTTTTCCTGCTGGGATTCAGCACCGATTACTTCAGTCCCTGTAAATTCCAGCCAGGAAATAAAAAAAAAAAGAGATGTTTTCCTGTCATGTAAAGGAAGTATAAACTGGGAAAGCTTTTCATAAGGAGTGCATGGCTTTAGTAAAATTGGATGATGGCCCTTGAACATATTTTCTCCCCCCGATTTGTCTGTGGGATTTAGCACAGCACAAGTCACACTGTGTTTGGTTACTTAAGGTCCTCATTGTTTATCCAAAGTTTTGTTTAAGATCCTGTTAGATTCTGTTCATAATATCCCCCCTTTTTTCACATACAGGCTTTTCTGCTCTGTTCTTCATCTCATTTTGATCTTACAGGCTCCTCTGTGGTGGGAGCCAGCAGAAATAAAAGCCTCTTTATCTTCAATTCTCTTTTCATAGCACTCTGAAGTAAAAAGAAGAGGAAATTAATCTTGTCCTCAGACCATGCCTTCAGCCAGTTCTTTAGGGTCCTTGAGTCATGTCACAGCTTTGAGTTAGAAGGTTCTCTTGTTCGTGGAGAGGTTGGCTTGTCCTCTCATCAGACCCTCCAAGTTCTTTTTCTAACATGTACTAGACAGCTAAAGCAATTATGAAAGTGGAGAGCATCTGGTTTTACTGTCACTGGATTTCACAAAATAGAGCTCCAGCAGTGATAGCAACTCCCTCTCTTTAATGTAGAAGCCACAAACTGACTGCATTAAAGGAGTGACCTTTCAACCTACAAGCTGAGTGGAATTACAGCAGCTTGCCAACCATGAGGTCTTGGTAGTATCTCTGCAGCAGGTGTTGGCCTCGAGAACATATGGAAGAACAGCTGGACACTAAGTCCTCTGTGCTCCCACAGTATCCTGACCCATGTATATTTATGGGGATGGGGGGGAAGCCCCTCAGACTAAACAGACCTAAAGAAATGAATCCAAATTTATCCTAACGCTCCATGGGTGTTGTGATAAGTCAGCCTAGCTGCCAAATTGCACCTTCAGAAGCAAAAGCTGTCAGAGGCATGATAAATCTGATCATTTCTGTACTGAATGATCCGGATCCAAATTCCTTTGTCAGGAAGCTAAGTCTATAAGCAATCAGGCATGGAAGAGGACAAACCTGCTGCAAGCCCATGTGCAGGCTTCTTTTGCAGAAAAGGTATGTAAAAGGTTGCTCTTCTTCCCTTGTGCACCTCATCCAGAAGAAAATTACAGTACACCTTTAATACATACAGCTTTTAATGCCCTTTTTCATTGTTGTGTTTAGTGATTACCTTCAGCTTCTGCATTAAGCTGGCTAACTGTCCTGGGAGACCTCCAAAATGCCACTGAATTAGGGTTAATGACAGAGCATTTGAGTGCTATGGTCCTGTGAGAATGGTCTTGATTTTATCAAGGATCTGGTGAGATTTTCACATGCAACATGTATTCTTTTTTCTTTGGCACACTTTTTCTTTAGTATCCTTGTAAAAACGAAGAAAAAGAATGAAAGTGCAGCCTAACAGTGTGTAAACCTAAGGATATGAATTCTGATCTTGTTTCCACTGTAGTTATTACTAAAGCAGTTGATGGAAGCCAGGAGCTTTGCCTGTAAAGTTTGGCTTAAAGGAAATCTGTGTAAGCTTTTGAAACTATATTGTTACACACTATTAACAGCAAGTTTGATGCCTGGCCCCTTGTATGTATGTATATATATGTCTATAAGAGTAAAAGGAAAACCTTTATAATGACTTTTTCTTGCAGTCTTGAGCAGGAACTGCACAAAATACACTCATTGGTCTCAGGAGTGCCAGAAGTGCACAGCTACTACTGCCTCTTGACATCTCACCTTTACTGAGCAGTAAATGCAACTATTCGAGCATCACCATCTTGTAACAGAGACCTTGCCTTAGAGGCACAAGGGAACATAAAGGTTAGAGAATAGGCAAGCAAAAAGAGAGGCAACTTGAAAGAGGTTAATTCTCCAGATGTATATCCAGAAATCCAGTTTTTGTTGCTAAAACTTCATAGAAAACCAAATTTATCCCACAACTGATTTTGACTTCAGTGGCTTAGAAGATGAGACGACAGAAGAGGAAAGGGAGATCCTGGTGTAAGTAAGCAATAGACATTGTTAGCTTTGTTCAGAGCAAAGAATCATTTAGCAGCCTCTCTCTCCAGTTTGTCAGTTAAAAAGAGGAATTGCTTTTATTCATGTATGTATGCCTCAATGAACATAGAGTCATGGAATGGTTTGGGTTGGAAGGGACCTTCAGAGCTCATCTGATCCAGCCCCCTGCAATGAGCAAGGTCATCTTCATTTAGATAAGGTTGCCCAGAACCACAGAACCCAGCCTTGTGGGAGGAGGCCTCTGCATCCAGCATCCTGCCAAGCAGGATGTGCACTCTGAAAACAGCCTCATCTTCTATCCGTTCTCAAGAGGGTCACCATCCAAACCCCATGCAAAATATACTCTTTACTTGTTACAAAGTGTTCCCAATTTCTCTTGCTGTAATGTGGGGAGCACTCTTTGGTATGTGACTTTTTCTTTACATCTATGTTAGTATAGGAAGGATGCTGACTCATGGTCTTTCTCCCTTACTAGTTGTACTTATGTCAAGGGTTGGTGCAGCTACTGTTCTATTTAGATCAGTGCACAATGGGAAGGAATAATGTCAGATACAGGTAAGGGCTTTAATCCATGATTGGAGTTCAATGTGTTTTGCATAGAACAAACCCAGCTTAGGAGTCAAGACAGGTTTCCTGCTGCACACTTAAAATTGCTTGGAAAATCCGTGACGTTTCTCCTATTTTAGTTAAGGAATAGTAATGCCTGACTACATGCAAACGGTATTGTTCATAAAGGAAAGTTTTTATACAAGGACAACAAAAGTATTCTTAAATCTCTAGATGATTTTTCCTTATTTTAGGACAATTTTAAGTGGCTAAACCGATTCACATGTATAAAACCGTGGCTTTGCTTTAAGGTGCCTTGAAGCTGCCACTTTAGAATCTAGATGTATGTTTCATGTCCATAATTATAAGCATCCTTACTTAAGTCAGGAGTTATTCTCATAGCAAGCAGTATTCACAGCTGTTGAAGTCTATTTTGCAGTCATCTTAGTGGCTGTATTGCATCCCAGGGGTATGAAAAGTCCCGTATTGAAGCCAGTGTTCCTTTGAAAAGACATCGATTTGGGGTCCTTCAACTGTCATCATTGTTTTCCAGTGCAGTGGAACTTGGGTAATAAACCACAATATGCAAGAATTATGAACTAATGCTTCAAGATAAAGGCCATTATGTCATTGTCTGCTTTTAAAATCCTGTGCTATTTTTGCCTGTGTACTTCAGCTGGGATGGAGGTGTATCTATAACACTATGACTAATTATCTTTACATGCATTTATCACTAAATAAACTTCACACAAGGCAGTAAGATTGTTTACTTAAGCAGTATAATACTGGGAATGGAAGATAGCTCTAGGAACACAGGATTACATTGCCAGAATGGCACTATTTATTAAGCTATGATAACGCTAATGTTCCTCTTTGATGTATAGCATGTGCGACTTCAGCTGAACTTGTAGAGAGCCTTAAGGATGTTTCATTGAACATTTAGTATGGCAGCAAGCCAGAATACATTTAGCCTAAACCCAGATGACAGGTTGGTAATGAGGTAGTGATTGATGACCACTGCTTCCATATGAAAACCTGCTTGATATGCTGGGGGGGAAATGCATTGCTAGCTCTTTTCATTTCACTCCCTCTGTATTAGGTATTCTTTACTGTAGAGGAGTAGCAGTGGCTCCTGGTTTCACTTTTAGATGAGAATCAAATGCATAACTGAGATTTTAGAAGCACAGGCCTATGGCTACATTTATGTGTAATTCAAATCCTAATTTCAGTGGGTTTTTGTTATCAGAAATAACTGTGATTGTATCACCTACGAAATGCCCTATAATATTCTTATTACCTGCCTCTGTAATTTTACAAGTCCTGTCGTTCACCTTCTGTGCCATCTAAATGGCATTGCTTTCCCTTCTGAGATAAAAAGAGAAACTTGGCCCAAAGGTTGTGAAACACTGCTCAGGCAAAAAAAAAAAAAGCCTGGAGAAAAGACTGCTGCTTGTTTTGATTAGTCCTCTTGAATGCTTCATTGTAAAGACACTTTGCTTACTGAGAGAATGGACAAACTATTGTTCTGTGCACCAGGAAGGGTTTTTAAGCTCTGTCCTTTAAGCCGGATTCCGGCCTGGTGTCTGACTTAAGAGTAAGTAGAGTTAGGAAGAGGCAACAGAGGACTGTAGGGGTTATATCCATAGCTGTACACACTCAGACAGAGTGTATGTTAGATGTCCCCAAAGCTGCAGGGTAACTAATGGGATCACATTAAGGCCTGGTTAGAAATCACCCAGGGATGCAGCAAAGGGCATCAGGGCAGCATAAATATCCAGTGTCAAAAGAGGCTCATTATTAGAGTTTTCCCAAGCAGAAGTGTCTCTTGGTCAGGAATGGGTGAGGAAGCTTGTCACCCTAAGCAGAGTGACATGGTAGTCCCTCAGAGCGAAAATGTGAGCAAGGATAATTGGGATCAGTGGCAGAATCAAGAGCCAGGATGAGGAGGTAGTGAAGCAGGGCTGGGGTAGTTCCCATTACCCTCCTGCAGCTCCTGAAGGAAGTAAAGAAAGTGGAAATGGAGCAGCTGGCTTTTCGACAAGGATCCAATGCAATAGCAGAGGCTGGTTTGAGGTGTGTTGTATAACCTGCACTGGTCCCAAATGAGGGAGCTTCTGTCACTGGGGTTTGCTGATGGGCCTTTAATGGCTTCATCAAGGTGCATGTCCCTGAGGCCAGTTGAAGCCTGTCTGATACTGTTCAGTAACCAGTAATGATTATTGTATATTTGGGCTAGTAATGATCACTTTGGACAAACCCAGGAGTGCTTCTGTTGAGGCCCAAAGAAGGGACAAAGTAGGCAAAACAGGAAACAACTGGGCTTCCACTGATGAAACTGATGTTCATGAACTGATATTCACAAGCTGATGGTGACCAGAGTTGGTCAGGAAAAGGATGCACCTTCTCTAGTTGGCTTGACACTGGGGAGAACGTGTTTATCTGCTTGGGAACCTGCCCAGGAGCATACAAAGTAAGAACTAAGGTGGTCAGTAATGCCTCTTGGTGGCAGAGAGGGTCATTGTGGAATTACAGTAGTGTTTGGAGGAGAGCCGGAGTACAAGGGGTACTCAGTGCTGTTGTTAGGTGCAGAGAGAGGAGACGGCCACAGGGCAGGGCTGGATGCAGGTGGAGATGCACAAATCAGACATGTTTAGGACAGAAATTATAACCTGGGCTGTCCCAGACATTTAATTCCTGCAGAAGCAAAATTAATGTTATTTTCTCACTAAAACATACCCGTTTGATGTTGTCTTCCTTTATGCTGCTTTTGCTCTTCATCTCGCTCACATCCTTTTTACAAACCTTTGCTTATTGAATAGGAACGCTGGTCTGCTTTTTGGTTGGAAGGTACCCACATCACACATATTCAATACCCAAATAATACTTTAGAGATTATCTTTAAGCTTCAATGTGTCATTCATTTGATTGGAACTTACATTCCCTGGATCCTGTGTATGGCTCTAGCATCACCCTGTCCCGAGAGCTGCAGAAGTTGTCAACTCAAAGTTTGATTGAAGTATTCCTTGCTTAGGATTGATTCTGATGAACATTCCAATTGAGTTTGTCAGATGTTCACCCTTATAAACTGGCCCTAACTGAGATGACCATGTTTTGTTGCTCCCCGATCAGTGACAGGATGGAGCAAGTGCATTGATTTTTACTCTATTTCTGGAAGACCTTAATTTTAACAACTAGTGGCAAGCAAGGACGTAGTCTTTGGGGTGGAGATTAATGGCCGTATGGTGTTGTTGCTTGTACACTGAAAAGCTCACTTATTTACTGTAAAATCTGACTCAAAATTCTATACGCAAAGCAGAGACTCCTACTTGGTTTGTTTCCATAACAACATACAAACCAACATCAATCACTTATAGTAGATCTCCACACTCCATAATTAGGGATGCAATTTTCAGAAGTGTGGGAGGAGCTGTGTGAAATGGGTTTTATGGTAAAAACAACGTTAGGCCTTGTTCTCACAAAAGCTTCTGCACAGACTTCACTTTACACAATGTAAGTAATTCCATTGGCATTTATGGCTGCGTCTGCACAGTTCTGATGCAGCGTCTGGAGTGACTACGCACACCACGCTCTGCATCGTGTCTGGATGGCTGATGTATGAACAAGGTTTGCTTGAGGGGGAGTTTGCCTTCCGTGGAATGAGCAAACTTGGTCTTGACTTGGGGTTTACATTCATGATCAGTGGCTACAGAGCACTTTAGCATACAATGCACGGAATTCATTGGATCATAGAACCACAGACTGGTCTGGATTGGAAGGGACCTTAAGATCATCCAGTTCCAACCCCCTACCATGGGCAGGGATGTCTCACACTAGAGCAGGTTGTTCCAAGCCCCATCCAACGTGGCCTTGAGCAGTGCCAGGGATGGGGCAGCTGCAGCTTCTCCAAAGCATCTTGTAGCTGACAAACTCGTGGCCTCTTAGGCAAGTGGTGTTTGAGTCTTGTTGCTTTTAACTGCTCCTGAGACAATGCTGGCCACGTAAGCCTGGGAGGGAAAGGCTGAAGGAGAAACCCTACAAAAAATGAGGGAGAGTTGGAAAACAGTGGATAAAGTCAAGGCAAACAAGAAAAATATACCTACAAGGAAATGGAACTGAAGAAGATTAAGAAAATACAAAGGAAGAGCTATTAGATATAATTGGATGCAGAAACTGGGAAAATAAACCAAATTGAAGAAATAAAAGCTGAAAGCCATGAGGAATAGCCATAAAGATGATAAAAATGGAAAGGGTTCAGATAAAAACTCCTATAGGTTTTTTAGCCACATTTTCAATGGTTTCCTTCCTTTGGTAATCAGGGGGGTTTAACTTTAAGGAAATATAACAAGCGAGGGGCATGGATGTGTTTTGCTGAATTTGGATCCTTGCTGTTCTTTGTAAACCATTGTTTATCACATAGAGCAAACAAGTAAGGTCTAAAGTTAAACATCAAATGAAATACTAGCATTTATATAAATACCTGTCTGGACTGGTCAGCTGTAGTAAGCTGAAAGATGGGGAAACGAGTATTTGGAGGACTTCATCAGTTCTGATCACACTACTTATTCAACTCAAAGAATAAGTGTATTGCTATGTCAGCCAGTATCTTTTGTTCTCAAAACATGGTGATTTCCCAGCTCAGTTGCCAAGTGACAGGGAAGAGAAGTTGTATAATTAAACATGTCCAAAAGAAGTC
This sequence comes from Loriculus beryllinus, assembly GCA_039877255.1. Taxonomy (NCBI): domain Eukaryota; kingdom Metazoa; phylum Chordata; class Aves; order Psittaciformes; family Psittacidae; genus Loriculus; species Loriculus beryllinus. The sequence continues at coordinate 3,805 of JBCJKH010030120.1, read as the reverse complement.
AAATAGTGGCAACTAGTAATCCTGCAGGAAGGTTGCCATTGCCTGTGCTGACCCCAAATGACCATCTCATTCAAATGTACCATTCATTAAATACCTCCTGCTCTGCTGCTGCAGCTGAGCTCTTCCTACTTGGTGTGGAGTCAGTGGGAATAGGGAGACTTGTAATTAGGTGCTAATTTTGATTTGCTCTCTGAATAACCCTCTGACAATGGATTATTCCTAGGGTTTTAATAGTAGCATTCACATGTGTTTCCCAAAGGTAGGGGTTGTAGCTGCACACTGATATGTGCAGGTCTTTCTACCTGTGCCCACTTGGTACAGGCTGCTGGCAAGAGAGCTGTGATGTGACCTGGCCTGTAGATATCATCCATCTCCTTAAAACAAGGAATGGAAAACAGTTGCAAAAATAAGCATTTTACAATAATCAATAGATGTTGGAGGCTGGATTCCTGTCTCCAGTCACTGGGGAGCTCCTCTGGTCTCCACTGGAGACAGTAGCCTTTCAAGGGCATTGCCCACTTCTCTCAGCACCTTGATTCCTGGGTGCCTCCAGAGCCCTAGTTGCAAGGAGATAACTGTTAAGGTAATGCTGATACTAGCAATAGGAAGGAAACAGTCTGCATGCTTCCCAGACCATGAAGATTCTGCTTATGGAAGATCCGCTGTTCCAGCCTGTTAAGATCCTGTTGTGTGAGTGCCTGAGAGCCATCATAACCTTATTTCTAATGCACGATCTGAAGGCAAATCACTTGAGTTTCTTTGCACATCTGTAAAGTACAGGGATAAATGTTTATCTGGTATCTGTATACAGGATGTTTTGCGGATTGACTAGTTGTGTAGCACCTTGAAACAGAAAGCACTCCAAACAGTTAAGTGCTATTTGTTACCATTGGTATTGAAATAACTCATGCAGCCAAGTGTTGAGTATAGCTCTCTGTCTGCTGAACTTATTTGCATTTCTACACGCAGTGAAAAGAGGAAGGTGTTGCTATAGGATCTCTGCCTTCGTTTTATGAATTTAATGGCTTTTGCAGTACAGCCAGCAATCCTGCATGCTGCATTTGTTAGACATTGAATTACAAGGCTTCAGGAATCTGTAGGATTCTTTTCTTCTTCACTGTCATGATAGCATTGCATTTATGACATCTTCCTGATGGCTCTGTTTGCTGAGAGTGTTGTTCTGTTTATTTCTGCTCAGGTTTTAAAGTGTCTTAGTTGGCTCTATGATTTACCTTTTATTACTATCCCCCTATTCTGTAAAAGCTATGTAATTGGGAGCTTGGGTTTCAGTACAGTGTGCTAAGCTATCCGTGCAGATGATCGAATGAATAAGTAAGTCCTCCAAACCTCCCCTATGGTGCCTCAATAGTAATCTCTTTTCATCTTGCAAAGGCTGCATTTGGAAATAGTTCTTTCTTGCCCCTTCAACACTTTCTTCATCCAAACAGTCTGAAATGTAGCTTAATTCATTACTTTGTTCCTGAGCTGGAAGTCCCTGAAAATGGCTTTTTATTTTCCTGTTACATTGGTGATAGAGATGACCATGAAAAAAAGCAACTGTCTTCTATATAAATATGTATCTGATCAGTATTTGATTGCAGACTCAGGAGATGTTAAAATCCTAATCCTTTCCTTCACAAATGTGAGGGCACGAGCTTTGGGAAAGAGCTGTACTTACTGTGCCTGCGTTTGGGGATGTGATTGTCCGCCCTGGGTCATCGCGCCGATATTTCCCATCCACCACGTTATACCTCTACCATACCGAGCTGAT
>JBCJKH010030118.1:0-11309 GCA_039877255.1 Loriculus beryllinus | reverse complement strand
CAAGCCCCGTCCAACCTGGCCTTGAACACTGGCAGGGATGGGGCAGCCACAGCTTATCTGGCCAGCCTGTTCCCATGTCTCGCCACCTGCATAGTAAAGAATTTCTTCCAAATGTCTTATCTAAATATCCTTTTTTTCAGTTTAAAACCATTCCCCGTTGTCCTGTCCCTACAGGCCCTTCTAAAAGTCCCTTCAGATTCCTTGTAGGCTCCCTTTCGGGACTGGAAGGCTGCTGAAAGATCTCCATGGAACTTGTTCTCCAGTTTGAACAATGCCAACTCAGCCTGTCTCTGTAGGAGAGATGCTCCAGCCCTGGGATCATCTTTATGGCCCTTCTCTGGACTTGCTTGACCGGGTTCCTTCTTGCACTGGGTGCTCCAGAGCTGAATGCAGTACTGGAGGTGGGGTCTCATGAGAGTGGAGTAGAGGGGAGGATCACCTCCCTCGACCTGCTGGCCATTTTCCTCTTGATGCAGCCCAGCATACAGTTTGCTTTCTGGGCTTATTTGAGGTACTTGTTGAGAATGCCGCATGTAATTAATCACAGTAATTAACCTCAAAATTAAGTATCTAAAAATGAGAATTACAATCTCAGAGTGCACTAGCAAGAAAAGCTAACCAAACTTTGAAACTTCAGACTCAATACAGGACAAGAAAAGCTTGCTTTTGTTTTCATTCTTTTCAGCAAGGTGACTAAGGTGTCTGGAAATAAAGGGAATAAATAACGTTAGACACGTTTTTGTTATTTCCATGGTTAGGAACATTGTAAACACTTGAGAGATTGTTTAGCTTGAATTTATACATTTCATCTTAGTTACTCAGGATGATTCTAGTCTTTAGGTATATTGAAAATGACTTAAAGATAGAAATCTTTAATTTTGGTGAATGAAAGTGAATTTATGGCTTCAAGAAGGGTTTCTCTAGGCATGCATGGAAAAGAAGGATCTATTGGTAGTTCTACAACATGGCTGGATGGGTTGCAGTAGTGGACCACAGGTACATCTTTGAGATCCTTCCTGCCTTTTCTTCCCAAGCTTTGCAACTAATTACATCGCAAAAGACTTAAAATGTCATTGATTTTTTTTTTTTTTAAATAAAAAGCTGGTTTATATGCTTTAACACATTATAAAAAAAACTGAGAAAAAGGAAGAGATACTATTTAAGCTTTATAAGAATAAAAGTTCCACTTTAATCTTGGCAACCAGATGTACAGAGTTTGTAACTAAAAAAATATCCATTTAATTTGAGAGGACCAGTCACCTATCCTTCTCTTAAGTGAAAAAACCAAGAAGTGCTGACTTCATCTTTCTGATTTCAAAAGAGTGAAACGTCTTGCAAAAACATTGCAAAAGCTTCATTCCATCCTATAATGATAGAAAACTCTTTAAAATCTACTAATTGAAGTTATATTCCCCCCTTTACTCTTTCTCCTGTCTGCACCCATTCTGTTCCATTACTCTTAGGTTCTTGAATTGGTCATTGATCTGCATTTAGTTGATAACTATTTTTAGCTTGTTTTCTTCCGGTTTATACTAGCAATGATAATAATGAAAACCAAATAAATTAACATTTGGTCAGAATCTCTTCTGTGTAGCCGAAAGTCTCACAAAGATGGTAAAGCTCATCTGCTGAAGACAGCAAGGAGGTATCCTTTCACTGTATTTGCAGTTCTGTTGACAAGGATATACGAATAAGCTAGCAAATATTTCTATAATTTTGCTATGAAATAATTTTAAGTTTTTAAAAACTAATTCTGACATTCAAATGACCCAAAATCTGCATAATTTTCACATCAGCAGGGTCTAAAAATTAGCTTCCTCTGGCCTTATGTGAACGGAAGTGACAGTTTTGAGATGCTCTACGAAGGTTTTAAGAAATGGTTCAGTTGCATTCCTCTGCATCAAAGTGGTTCTATTCTCTTCCGCTATATCTATAAAAAAAATCTTCTTATACTTACAGAGATATGTTGGTCTCTGTTAATAATTTGCTTATTTTGTCCTTAATTGGTTAAGATAAGAAACCTTGTAATGGCAGAATAATTTCAGTGATTCCATTAGTTTCTGTTGAAGGAACCATTGATTTTTAATGCTGTTGCTTCCTAAGCTCATTTTACTAAAGCTTTATTTGCCATTAGCTTCTAATCCCTGCATGTTAATGCATTTATTAACCTCTGGAATCCTGTGAGAGTCTGTGTTAACAAAAAAAATAAACAAACCTTAAACTGGTTGGCTTTTATTTGACATACTCCATGCAGAGCATAATTCAGGAACATTCATTTTTAATATTTCTGAAATTAAAGAGTCTCCATGTTTCAGGAACACAGATACAACGAGACTGCAGAGCACTAGAGAAGCATGGATTTTGACATTTTTTTTTTCTAGTTTTCTCCATTTCTCTTCTTCTCTGTTTTGACCTAGCCATCAACCAGAGAGCTGCTGGCAGATATTACTTTTCCCCAGTAAATTTTATGTTAATGATTTCTGATCTGGCATGCAGCCAGACTGAGGTTTTAAAAAGGATTGGTTAAGCAGTAAATTCAGCCCTCCTCCAATCATCACATTAATCCTTAGTTTATGCAATCACCCTGTAAGAGAGAAAGGTATGGAGTTAGTAAGTTAGTAACTGCCTTTGAGATACCTGCTCTCAGAAGGAACAGACTGCTACTTCAGATTCTTATGATCAATTATATTTTTCCTTGGATTTCAGTAGATAACAGGTAAATATTTTTTACTCTTCAGGTAGCTGTATCAAGGAACCTGCTAGCTCAGTTTTGTTTTGAATATTCTTCTCATTCTCTTTGGAGCAGGATCCCACCAGACTGACCCCCACAGCACAGCCCACTGGACACAAATCTTGACAAGGGATTTTTGAGAGCTGTTGTAAAATGCATTAACAATGGTTATTATTATTCACCTAGCTTGCTCACTTTTCTCAACAGAGGCATGCCTTCCTTGCCCAGATCCTGCCACATAGCAGCTGTTTGTTCCATTCTGGCAATCTATGCAGTAAGTGCTTGACAGTCAGTTGGCAGTTCCTCAGGACAGTTTGAGAACTTCAGAGGAAAATGCACTCTCTCCCAACCCAAAGTATTCTGCAGTTCTATGATTTCAGCAGAAGGCATAGAAGGAATGGCAATTTCAGCTCCTTGGTGGCCTGGATAATAACGTTGCAGTCTTCTTAGCTAAAGCCAACATAGAACCAAGTTCTCTCACGTGTTCAGGAAAATACTGCAATCGTGTCTCTCATGAAAGCTGGGAGCTGGTGTTGCTTCCTTTCACGCTTTTGAATGAAAATGACACAAATGAATATGCTTTGTACTGAATTCATTGACGAGTTGTATACTTGTGGGTGTGAGTGCACACAGCAGTTTAGTCTCTTCTGGAAATATGTGAACCTCAATTTTCATATTACTGTGATGGTCAGCTTGTCTAAGATTCCTTGTACAGGCATAAAGCTTTCAATACCTAAGTAATTATAAAAGAAAAATAATGAGTGATATGGATCTTATCCTAATACAGATGCCTTAAATTAGATGAACCATACCCTAAAAGTGACTTGTTTCTCTTCACTGCCTGGGAAGTGAACCCTAGTGACAGGTGTAGATGGAAAGGTCCACTTGATATAATATGTCCTATGCTTGGTATCCAGAAGGTGTCTTTTTGGATCTTGATCTTGATCACGTAAACCAACAGTCCAAGTGCTAAAAGTTATTTAAATACTGACAGGTGACAAGGGGAAGCAGAAATTTGGAAGTAGACACCAGAGTCATGATGCCTGAATGACATTTGTTGGATTTGATTAGACATTCTTCATCTTTATAGAACAGCTGCGCAAAATGGACAGAATTAATATACTCAGTGCACAGATACCACGTGGCCAAACAGCTTAACATCTGTAACAAAACCAGGTGCGTACTAGGTCAGGGTGTAGTGTAGGTTTTGTTTGAATTAGAAAAGTTTCAGTAGCCTTAATGACTTAAATAGCTTAAAATGTAAGCACATTAAATTGCTTTAGCTTAAAATGAGTTTTGCTTAAAAATGAGTTATTTAGGGCTATCTACTTTTCTGAAAATGAATCTGTGGATATGGGTATGCAACCGAGAACCAGTTATCAGCTACTGTTTACTGATCTGGGGTACATGCAAATTTAGCTTAAATTTAAATGTTTGTTATTACCTTGTTTTTCAGGGAGGCTTAAATCATGCGCACAGATTACTCATAATTTAGTGATGCTCATCTGACAGGGTAATTTAGTAAATGTTCACAATTCAGTTGCAGTTCTGACATCCAGGAAATTAGCTCCATACTGGTTTTAGTAGAAGCATATTTTCAAATTAAATAGGTTGATCTTGTGAGTAGTCTTGAACTAATAATGCAGCTAAGTCTGAACCTATGCTTAATGAGGTGAGGGTAGTCCACACTGCCTAATTCTTATTGCAGTCCCTGGATTGCTCCACAAAGCCTTCTCTAAGAACATGCTGCTTTAGAAAGGTTGAAGTCATAAATGATGGAAAGGAAGTCAGTGACCATTAGCCTTGACCTCTTGTATTGAGCAGTATGAAACTAGCTTCTGACTCTACAGATGGCACTGACTCGTTTAACTAAGTTGTCTCTTAAACTAATTTGCTTCAAATTGGTGACTGGTTGGACAAAACTGGTATTAACTCATTTTTTCTCTTCAATGAAAGAATAAGTGGTTGAATTCAATCTTTCTGGACAGCTCAGAAAGCATGTCATCTGTAAAATTTCAACTGTTTTTGATTGACTCATTTATTTCTGTTTAAAAGGCTTACTCATAGTGTAAGTTGTCATGTTTCTGCTGCTATTTTTTGTTATTATGTTCTCAGGATTTATTTGACAGATTTGAAATCTAGTGTCAAATTAATGTGATTTATTTCAATGCATTGGCTTCACAGTTCATGAATTCGTGGTTTTTCTTACTAACTTTTCAATGTAAGTATTCCTTGAAAATTACCAGACTGTATAATATCCAATAAAAATTATATAGCAACAGAAAACATAGTAATCTGGATTCAAGGCCTCTTCTTTTTTGTGCCCAATTTTTTCACTACAGGAAAGCACAAAGTCCTGAGATTAGAAATACTTCAGAAATACTTAAAAAATATGAGAGGCATTTGCAAAAAGCTTTGCTTAAATAGAAAACATGGTTTGGACTCATGCTATAGATGACTGATAGATTTTCATGTTTTTTAAAATGCAACTTTCTTTGGTATCAGACACACTGTGTTCTGAGGTACCATGAATGTTCTTGGCAGAGAATGGTGTTCAGGAGTATTGGGTCAAGCTAGTGACATTGCTGCAAACTCTGTATTGCCTTTCTGAAAGCCACAGCAGCAGGAGCTAAACTAGCACAGATCAGAGGGTAGTAACAGATTTCAGAATGACCAGCATTTTTGCACCAAGCCAGTGTTGAGGTAGAATAAAAATGGGCTAAGCCTCCTTTTTAAATTTGAATTAACACTTCTAAACCTGACAGTCATTTTTCTGAGAAGTGTAAGTAATTTGAGAATAGCAGTATGAAAGCCAAACGTCACATTTTAAAGACACATTCCACACTGCTCTGTTTGCTTTTTAGCATAAAGTTCACTTACAATGTCATTTTTGGTTATTTACAGGTAAGCAGTTATCTGGCTTTAAGAAGTACAAAGTTACTGGATTGATATATATCACTGGGTAACACTTGTTAGTGAAAGAAATTCAAAACATTTTTTAATTCTAGCCTGTAATCAACACTAGGAACAGGGAAGGAGAATATACAGGATAAAGCAAAACAAAACAACAAAATCATCTCTTCTTTATCAGTTATCAGGGTAAACAAGAAGAAAAGAAAATAAATACTGTAGCAAAATTTGATTAATTTCAATTTTTTTATGTATCTAAATTTATAACTAAATTAGACTCAACCCTTACTCTTCAATGCACATTCTAGTGTTGAAAACTGGGCACCCTGGAATTTTTGTGAAAATGACATACATGACTTATATGTGCTAAATTAAAATACAGTGGCAAAAGGTATGCAACAAAAAAATTCTTCCAGCAGGCCGTTCATGTGTTGGAAGTCACATGTAAGTCAGTAACAGCAGAACAAGGTCATTTCAGCATCTCATTTCTGCAGACTCAGTTACAGAGGAGTGAGTATGTCACAGGTCACTGCACACTATTGGCCCTAGGCAGTGTACTGGTCAATAAGGCATAACCCCAATTTATTAACAACAAGATCTCTGGTTAATACGTCACAAAGTCCATATGATGACAAGAAATAGAATATAGTTCTAGAGGGAAGCTGTGGTGCTGCAACATGTGGTGATCAAGCTCTGCTTGTTGAAATGACTCTTCAGGCCAGTAGAATTAGAGCAGAACTACAGCTCCAGAGAACAGAAAGTAGTAGGCTGCAGCGGAAAATGCTAGAAACATTTCACTATGTGTACTTTGCTAGAGGAACTCAGGCCTATTTACTCATGACTGCAGCAATGCAAACTGTCTGGTTAGAAATGTGACTTTTTTTGTGTCTTGTTTGCATGAAAGCATTATATTCAAGGTCTCTTGAGTGAATTTATGATATATCAGGCTAAAAGTATACAATACCGCCTAGCTTATCTGCCTCACTCCAATTTATCTACTGCATTATGTGCAACCCGGACAAACATAATTGCCTCCACCCAAAGAGACGGCAGCATGTAACAATAGCTATGCAGCTAGCAGAGTATTATGTTGACATGTTGGAAATTATTCACAGTTGTAACGTAGGAGAAACTGGGCTATAATGGACACAAACTCAGCCCAACTAAGAAAAAAGTAAGTAAAAGAAATTTGGTGGATCAGTTTGCTTCCAATTTTTCATCTAATGGGCAGAAAAATTCTAACAAGATGTGTTGCAACAATTAATATCGTTTTTTATGTGTCCTTTTTTGTGCCCTGCATGGAAAATGAGCTTATTTGTAAGCTCACGTATTTTTCACCAAGATAAAAAGAGATGACTCAAGACAGCCAGCCTCATTCATCCTTGTGAATGTATGTTAGCCATTTCAGCTGAGTTTTCATGGAGCTGAAATGTATAGAAGTACACTTCCTTTCAAAGTACAGAATAGAAGTAGAGTATAGAAGTACACTTCCTTTCAAAAGTGCATTTTCTAGAAAGAGGTGCGGACAGGGTATGTCAGATACGCAGATGCACCCCACTGTACTTGGCAATATTAAGTTAGACTGCAGCTTACTGTAAATGTGAGCTGAGTGACTATTTTTTCTGCTGCTGTTTCAATACAAGTATGTGTGGGGATGCATTTCAGGAAGCCAAGCATATTTTCACAAAAATGTTGCAAAACTCTTTAAATAATTTTTTAATCATGGTTTAGTACAGTATGTGAAAAGCTAGTGACTGCAGCACAAAACTTTCCTTTCTTAGACTTAATACCATGAAGATGAAGCAAAGGGCTTTGTTGAGCCTTGCTTCAGATCATAGCTTTTGATTTTCTTGAACAAGTGGCATATGCAACCTCTTGTCACATAAATCACAGTGTTCTAATGTAATTTGTATCTCACTGCATGAATACTTAGTTCCTAATATCCTGAACTGAAAGCCTACCTAAAGTAGTGTGAAGGCTCCTACAGGCCTTTGGATCCAGCACATCCGAAATTTGTAAACATCCATTGTTGAGGGTAGAAAGAATTTTGCTAATTTATCTTCCGCGACAGAAGCTGCAGAATTCTTTGTGCTTTAAACGATGGCAAGGCTTTGTTATATTGCAAGTAGGATTGTTATAATTATGTTTTACAATGCTTCTAACAGTCATCTGATATTTAACTCACAGTATCTGTCCTTGTAAATCTTAATTAAATGCATTCTCAGTTTCCAAATTTAAAGTAGTCTATCGTATTTTAGCAGTAGCGTCTGTGTCCATGAAACCCTCCTCCGTGTTAGCATACAACATTTATTACCAATGAATTTCACGCTGTGCTCACCTTCACAAGCATTGGCAATACTGGAAAGGTGATCATTCTGGTAGCATAATATTCTCTGTCAGGAAATGCTGGGTTATTGCCTCCCTTCTCACCCCTGAATGCTGCCTAGAATTGTTTGTTTTTCTACCTGATTAACTTGAACATTCACAAAGGATGCTGCAGAGGGACTGTTCATCAGGGACTATAGTGACAGGACAAGGGGTAACGGGTTAAAACTTAAACAGGGGAGATTTAGGTTAGATGTGAGGAAGAAGTTCTTTACTGTGAGGGTGGTGAGGCACTGGAACAGGCTGCTCAGAAAAGCTTTTGAATGCCCCATCCCTGGCAGTGTTAAAGGCCAGGTTGGACAGGGCCTTGAGCAACCTGGTATAGTGTGAGGTGTCCCTGCCCATGGCAGTTTCCAGCCCAAACTGTTCTGTGATTCTGTGATTCTATGTTTCTAATTAAAACAAGGCATAACTTGAGAAAGTCAGTTGTTGGACAAGATTGTAATGATATGTAGGACCTACAGTTGCCTGATTGTACCAGTATGAAAGGCAATTAAAGCGTAAGTCATTAAATACACTCATTGTTAAAAGTTTAACTCTCCAGAAAATGTATTTATCAGCATTTTTTATAATGAGTATCTCACAAATTGGGGCTAGATGTAGGAAAAAATTAACTTGAGAAGGTTAAGGATGTGAAGAAGATAACTACCAGAAAGCTTGGGAGTGTAAAATCATAAATTATACACAGTCTGAGAGGTGTTATTTTTTCACGTTATTGCTGCAGTCACACAAATAAAAAAATAGTTGAAGGGATTTTTCATTAAAAAAGATAACGTTATTCTTGAATGTAAATTCTTAACATGTGACAGCAGTGGAACAGTTGAAAAACCTCAAGGTCATAAATTTACTGTTCTCAACTTAATGCAAAGGGGTTAAGAGCCCACAGAGCTGGAGTCTCCAGGACTGTGATGTTGTGAGCAGCCTTCAAGAAGCGTCAGGTTAACAGCTGTGAAGAGCTGCAAGACCTGTGGAGTCAGTGCCAAGTGTGATGACTAGGAAGGAGATCTAACCAGGCAAAGTTGCTTTTGCATTACTCACAGAATGTTTTGCATTTTAGGTTTATTCATTCAGTTCACAGCAAAAATATATTATCATCCTCTTTTCTCCAGAAAACGTTTACGGATTTCAGTGGAATTGCCTCCAAACTGTAGTTCAGTCTCCTGCACTTTGCTTAATGGCTTGTTCAGTAAAGTTATGATAAGCAAGAGCAGCTAATTGAGTTCTACGCCACACAATTCATTAAATGTTTTAGGTGTGGTTTAATTTTTAGTAAGCGTCATTCATTCCTTTTGAAACAGTCTGTGTACATATCATGTGATTGTTAGAGCAAGATCATGTGCAGCCTGAACTCTTTGATACCAAATTTACTTTGTGTTAGGATTGACTAATGCTTGTGCAGATGTCCTGCTACCATGCCCAGGCTTGCCAGTTCTCCAACCATCACTTGCTCGTTTGTATTTTGCAGAAGTCAAGGTAGATTTCCATGTGACTTTTATTTTTCAGGTTCATATGGACTCTGTACCACCTTCTTTTTTAAATACTGTATGACAGCCAGATTTGGAGCATATGTTTGCATGTTCCTGTCACCAATGGCATTGATCCACACCCTTACAATGTTAAAATGTGCTAGTGTTTCTTATATCCCCATATAACCTTCTGGGGGAGGGGGTTTTAGCCCACCAGGTAGCTTTGCTCATCAGAGTAAAAATCTTTATTACCAATGGAATGAGGAGGACATAACCTCAGAAAAAGGGGAGATTCCTGGAAGATCTAGCAGTGGGCAAAAAAAGTCTAACATGATAGTCAAACCTCTCCTGTTTGTGTTGTCTGATCATGTTAAGGAGAACTGATTAAGTGGTTTTTTTCTTTTGTTTCTTGGGAGATACGTTGTGGATAAAAAAGTGCTTTTGTTGTACAGAACAATGAGATGAACAAAGACCTTAAGCCTACCTAGAGCTCTCCTAAAAGTAAGGGAAAACAGAGTTGCAGGAGACCTCAAGAAGTCTTTAGCTCTGTCTCTGCAATTAAACTTCTGCTGGGCATAGATGTTTGTACCAACAACAGTCTGTACAGTGACTGCACATGTTGTGAGGGAAAATTTCAATGTAGACAAAGCAAAGCCCTGGCAGACAATGGCCAGGAATAGCCTGGGAGAGAGCAGTGGCCAAGGAATATTTTCAATTTGTTGGTTTGATATGCAGATACGTAGTTTTGTGAGGTAAAAGGGTTTAGCTTTATGAGGGCATGACATGCGATGCTAGCTGACATTAAGAGCAGTTTCTGCTTTGGTTTATTTGCTGATAGAGGTGGAACAGTTTAGATCCTTCTTCTATGCAAAGACAAGCCCTGACAAGAAAGAAATCTTATTAGGGAGCTGAACTCTCTGAGAAAAGTCTGAAGCAATTCAGAAGATGGTGATGTAGTCATCAAATAGGCAACTTTTTGTGACTTATGATGGTGAATTGAAGAGGTATTATTATTATTATCAGAAATATTATTCAGAACACTTGAGTATTATAAGACTCAGTCATTGAGAAATGGTGGTTGTGTATCATCATTTTGTGCAGGCATAGGAGGAGGTTCAGCTATTTTTCCCCTCAAATGTATACTTGAAACATAGATGGGAGCAAAGGGATTTTTCTAAAACACTTTTGGTTTGGGAATTTTGATGTTCTCTGCCTGCAACCAACTTTAACTTTTTCCAAAACATTTATTGCTCATTATCATTTCCTATACCCTCCCCTTCTTGCTATCATTGTAACACCTTCTCTCTTACCATATGTCCAAGTTGCAACGTACTATTAGCATAATTGAATTTGTTACTGTAGAAAGAAAACACCATCCAAATTAATTTTCTCCAGTGTTTGGTTAGTGCTATAGCTGAAATTATATAGACTTAATAGAATTTCTGAGATACATTTCAAAACTCTGTGTACAATATTTTACCATGGCATTTATTGCAAGGCACTTTATCTGAAATTTTTATCTAGTACAAAGACTAGCATTTCATCAGTAGATAAACTCTCCTGAGGAAACATTTCACAGCTTAAACTTTGCATATAGATGAAGGTTTAAAGAGATACTAGGGAGCACTAGGGCAGGAAATGGTGGTTTAGGCAGTAATTGCAAAATGGGGTTTAAGCAGTAATTGAAAAAATCTATTAATTGTGGTTTTAGCAGTGCACAGGACATAAAATGATCCTTAAGCAGAACTATACCTTTGTTTTGGTCATAATTTTTTTTTTACATTTTTGACACAGCTTCTGCTGTCATCCAGGCAGTT
>JBCJKH010030117.1:11457-24737 GCA_039877255.1 Loriculus beryllinus | reverse complement strand
AAGCAATTTTAAGTATTTTTCTATCACTGCAACTACCTTTTTTTCTATTTATTTCCTTGATAATTACAAAGAGAGCAGCCAGAGGCTACTCCAGGTTCACATTTTCTTCTTTTTCACCTTTATGTTTTATGTGTTGCTTTGAAACATCTGAAAACACACAGTCATGATCCACGTGTTTGGTAATGACAATGATGTTGGTGAACCACATTTTGGAAATAATAACCACAGAAGAGATGCAGCAGAAATTGGACAAAATCTGTTTTAACCAACTTAGCTGCAAACTCCTGTAATTACCAGAAATTGGTAATTGCTTTCCTATGACAAAACATGATCTATAATATCCTAATTTCTACAGACGTAAAATGCCTGCTAAAAGAACCTAACTTTTTCCTTTTCTGAGGTGCTTTATCTGACAATGCCAAGTACTTTGGAGAATGATGCTGTTTGTGTTTAACTTTTAGAAGCCTTCCTGCAACACTTCATGAGACATTAATTCCTAAACCCATTATCTAGGAGTGTCCAAGGTAATCTGCTGAATAGAGCATTTTGCCACTAGAAGACATGTATGTCTTCCAAGTGATTTTCCTGGATGCTTGTCCTGATACATTCTTTGGTTTGTCAAAGAAAAATATCCTGGAATTGTCAGCAAGAAATTTGCTGAAAAATGTGTTATGTGGTCATGGCTGCATTTTTCAGCCTTTTCTCTCTTGCCTACTGCTTTGTTAGGGAAAGATGCTCCTAAAAGCACAAGTAGATGCTCAAAATTAGGGTGCAGAAAGCTGACCTCCACCATCTAGGAGATGATAACAGCAGGCTAGGTCCTTGAGTATATGCTTTCCTTCAATACAGCCCTCCTGGGCACTGCTGTGTCATGCTGCAGGCTGAACACAGGACCCAGCCAGATACCTTGATGATTTCCTTATCTCCCTCCTTTTCCAGTAATCTTGAAAGAAAATCATGAGTGACGGCATGGAGCTCGGGAGTAGTTGTTAATAGTAAAGAAACAGAATTGTTTCTCATCTTAACATTTTGGATTTCACCAGGTTTTACCAGGGTAGCCTACAAACCTGAGAGCCAGGACACAGTTGACTCTGCATTTCCAACTCCTCTAACACAAAGGTTCCATACCTCACAGGTCCTTTTCACCTGGGCAAAGCAGAATCTTGTGTAACAGTCTGGTCAGTATAGCCTCATCTCTTTATGTAACAGTGGGTATGCAGCTACCACAAAACCACTTAACAATCTGCAGCTCTTAATTCCCTGCTTCATTCTTCATCCTTACCTAACAGACTTTGCTTGCCAAGAGTCTCCCCCCACTCTATGACATATGCCAACATTGTTTACTTAGGAAACTGGCAATTCCAGCCATAGCTTGTATGGGATCTGGAGCTCTCTTCAAGCCCCAAATTCCAGTATCAGATCTTAGGGATATGTCAAAGTATCAGGGTCACAAATAGTTCTGTATTTCTTCAATAATGCTTATACAACCCTTGAGGAACAGCTGAAAGTCTTCAGAAGCAAAAAGAATGCAAGAAAATGGGGAGAGATAAAATGGAGAGAAATGAATTCTCCTTCAGGCTTCTGAGGGTAGAGAAAGCAGAGCTATATTTGAAATGGAGTCTAGAAACAAAGAGAGAAGCACATAGGATTAGCTGTAAGTTTCACTGTTATTCTGAGCTGTTGTAATCTGCTGTTTGACCTGTGTGTCCTCTCCGCCTTATGAGATTTAAGCAGTATTCTGAAAGACAGGGGGTGGGAAAGTGGCTTAATGTCCTAACCCCTAGGTTTGAAATGCCTAGACCATCTATATTTGCACACTTGTTAATCTTTATAAAGCCTGTTGAGCTATTTCTCCTGGTATCAGGCTGAGTATAGGGCTTTTTTTCAGGTGCAAATTTTGGAAGGAAGGCACTGCTTATTGTGTATAGACCCTTGGTAATGTCCTCAGTGCTCCAAGAGAGACGATGAATTCATTTATCCTAAGGTTTTGCAGGGAAATTGTCCCTTTCCAAAGGCATGGCTGTGCTGTGTGGTAGGAAATGGCTGGCTGTGCCATCAGCACTGCATCAACTGTGCCAGGCAATCACTCTCAGGTAAGAGCTAGGCAACCAAAACACCAAGTTCAGCTCATTCTGGACTGCCCTTGCCTGTTCACATCAGCGGTGTATTCATAGCTGACAAGTCAATTAGTTTTAATCTGTCTTCAAATAGTTTGAAGCTGTGAGAGTTTTTAAGGACCTGTGAAGATTAGCAACACTATTCCAGGAACTGCAAGGATAATGCCCTCCTACGGCTCTGGGGCTGAAGTATTAATTGCTGTTGTGTAACTCTACGAGCCTTCACTGCCTACCTTTGCCCTCGCAGGATGCACATCCCCATCTCCAGCAAACAAAAGCGAGCAGCCTCCAGCAACTGCACACAGGCTGACATTCTGAAGCAAAAGCATCTTATAAAAAGAGAAAATTCAATTGGTTTCTCCTCAGGTGATCCAGTAACTAATGAGCAACTGAAATGGGGCCCGAGCCCTGGGCAGGGATGGTCAGGACTGGTGGTGTCCTCAGGGACAGCTACTGAGGACAAATTTTATACCATCAGCAAATTCTCCTTGCAGTCTTGGGGCCCTCTTTTGTCTTTATTTTGTGAATAAGACTGTTCCAAGCAGCTTAAAAACAGTCATTCATCAGTGAAAGCAGAACAAGTAACAAAAGCCCAGCACTGAAGGGCATAAACACATGCACAACCATAATGCGTCCTTAAGGTTCAAGTTTATCTGGTCAGTCCATTAAGAGACTAAGAAGAAAAGTGTGTATTTTTATGAAGTCTGCCATATTAAGCAAAAAGTCCAGAAGACTTTGGGGCCTGTAAAAGAAGTTTTAACCCATTTGGTTTTGGTGATTCTCCTACCCACTCTTCAGAAGCACATCAGGACATTTGTGTCCCCCTAGAGGGCATACTTTATGAGTTTACCCCAGCAGGTTCTGCCTATTCAGGCAGGGAAGGGAGCAGGGCTTCACCATCCCTATGGATGTGCTGCAGCGAAGGAAGGCAGGGCCAGCAGCATAGAGACATGGAATATCAACTTTCATAGACAAGAAATACATTAATCACCCAAATCTGTCCAGTCCTAAATGGCCAAATAAGCTTCACCTGCATTAACTCCATTTAATAAAAGTATTTGAAATTTGCCCTTTGGAATGACACAGTAAAGCTCCAGAAGTAAATTACTTTTATCTCCCACCACTGATAATTATGCTCAGCTTATTATGTTGCTGTGATTTTGGTTTGGGTTTGGTTTTTGGGTTTTTTTTAATTTTATTATGATATAATTTATTGTTTTTATGGTGGCCTTTTGCTTGTGAATTACTGACTTCCTAATGCTCAATGGTTACTTTAATGTGCATGCTGGAGACACATAAGGTCCTACCTACATATTTGTATTGTGAATGGTTATAGAGCAACAGATGGATAAATCAGAACGGCAGTGTTCCTTTAATAATATCACACACTTACTGCATTATTTGCTATACTCCCAGAACCACAGGATGATCTTCATATGTTACTGTTATGATAATCTTCATTATTTAATGTACTATTCTGAGGCTGTTGGATGCTACTGCAAAAAGCACAGTATTTATCTGAGAAAGCTCTGTGTACATGTAGAAAGATCACCGTAGCCTTCTACATCATGTAATTTTTTCTCCCTACAACATATGGTTTTTGCTGTAGAAAACCAGAACATTTCTCATCAATGCTTCTGTGCAACGCTTCTGGTTCCACATCATGTAGATGAACCTGTCTTCCTTCTCAACGTTTCTATTCCTGGTGCTGCTGAAGTTAACATGTCTCTGGTGGTCCTTGCATGTCTATAGAATGTGGCTGGGGCTTTCCTGGCAACTGCAATTTCTCTTAGGTGTTTTTCAGGGGTGGAAGCTTTTTGACCTTAGCTTTCAGTCCCTTTCACCAGACCAGAATTACATACCCAAATACTTTAAGCTGATTATCACCTTGCCCAAACTTCTGATATTTTGTCACAGCAACAACAGTGAAACCAAGATGCAGAAAGCAAGCAAACAAAAATGCCATTTTCCAAGATCCAAAGTGAAATGTAAGGGAGAAAAAAGAAAATTAATCTGGTCATGGGCATCCAGCAAGCCTAAAATTAATCTGTAGATTCAATAAGTAGTATGAAATGCAATAAAAAAGCAGCAGTGTGAAACGGATCTAACCACATTCTTAATAGATCTATCAAATCAGATGATGGAAATGTAATCAGCAAAATGAACCTTGGCCTCCAGTGAGATATTTGATGAGATGCTTCTTGAAATAATACTTGTAAAATTGAAATTCCAGCTGGTGTACCAAAAAAAAAAGCATTCAGTTTGTGGTACATGATCTGTCATTTGTTTGGTAAAGCATGTGCTTTTAATACTGCACCTAACCTTGTTTCAAAACTGCATGTAGTTACTGCTAAATTTCATTTAATCCCAAACAGTGGTTCAATGGTGTCTTAGCCTTTGCTGTTATTGCAATCAGTAAATCCAGCAACTACAGCAGAACCTGCCCAGAGAGTCTGTCCCCAAAAGTTACACACGCACCATTTCTGCATGTACCTTGAATCCAGTGTGTTTGAAACATTGGGTTTATCTCCTGGGTGCCACTCTGCCAAACAGCCTTACACAGAAACCAAAACAAGTGTGGCAATGAGTTGCACTGCACCTCTACAGAACTACTTTCCCTTTAGCGTAGTACAGTGTAGAGGACAGATTAATGCCTGCTGATAGCAAAACCTCAACTGGCAAGACACTTGTTGATATATGATAATAAAAATAAGTAACATGCTAAACCTAGATACTAGATACTCTCCCAACCTTCTCTTCTCACTCACAGACCATCTGAAACTGATGACAGTCTTTCCAAGGTTTTCCAAGCAACTGGATTCTGACCAATGTAAAGATCACAAGCTTAAATTTACCAGCTGTTAATTCTTTTTATATGCACATGAGAAACAGTTGGAGCAAATACTCTCCAACTTCAGCAACTGTTTCTTCCATCCTCACCGTGTTGTTACAGAAACAGAGGAACCTGACCATGGAGGCCTGTCCTGGACAGGCTTCCACCAGTATCTTTTGAGAAGGAGGCAGAAAACAGAATTAAATTGATCTGAAATACTCTTTTCCTACAAATACACCCCTAGCCTCACTGTTTAGAAACTAGTTTATGACTTGCAGGCTTTATATCCCATGCAAAATGCATTAGTCAGAGAGACTTGATGTTTATATGGATAAACCACAGTACCTGGGGTTCATGCCAGGTTATCAGTTATCATGTACAACACATACTACATGATCTCTCAGATGGGTAACACCTGGAACAGCTTTGTTGCACTGGAAGTCATCCATAGTTCTGCAGTACCCATATGAATACAAGCAACTCTGCTGCAGACATCTCATTAGCACCAAACCACATATCCCAGACTCCCCTTTTTCACATGTGGAAGTCTTTCTCTGCTCCTCAAAAAAATGTCAATTACAATTGTTAGAACAGATTTGCCCCTCACCGCCCCAGCTTTCAGAGAACAAACCTCTGCTGATACCCCTTCCTGCAGTGCTTCCAGCTAAGCATATCCTTTTTAAACATCACAGAAGAGATTTTGTGTTAAGGAGCTTTATAATTCAGTGTGTATTATAGTGAATTTGATGACCTGTTTCTGTGAAATTGCCAGAATGAACAGAAAACAAACGTTGTTAAATAGCTTTTTCTCTCTTTCTCTCTTAGGATGGATTTATAGACTTCTTGGAGTTCATAGCTGCAATAAATTTGGTTATACGAGGGAAAATTGAGCAAAAATTGAAATGGTATTTTAAGCTATATGATGCTGATGGAAACGGATGTATTGACAAAAAAGAACTAGTAAGCATATTCACGGTAAGCAAGTTATGGCCAATAGCTAGAGCATTTGACATAGTGTATAGCCTCTGAAACAGCAGTTCATCATGTGTTGTAAATGGATTGTCTGTACTTTATATAATGTTTTACAGTTGTAAAACTGGAATTGTTCTGACTAGCTACGCTCCTGCCATTAGTTTCTTGCTTATTGAAGTAAACATCTCTAAGTAGTACCATAGTTCTACAGATATAATTCTTTACTGAAAGTGAAAAACTAGAAACAGGAGAGACATTGTTGTGATAAACGGTGTTATAATGCAGGGTAGAACTGAAATAGCACAAGGAATAAACCAGCTGGTTAAAAGTCTGTTGTGGAAGACCGGCTTCTCGAACAGAACTTACTGCAAGAAACAATATAGATGTCATCAATATATTTTAATACTTTAATTGTTTGAAAGGCTTTTAGATTTGCTTACTACAAATGCCATAATCCCCTATTTTAAAATTCAGTTGGGGAAATTTAATTTTCCCATTAAATCACGCAGTGACATTTGGATACAAATATTGTAGAAAATTTTGGAGAAAATGGGTCCATTTCAAACCCATAAAACCAAAGCAGTGCATTTCTTTCTTCAAAATTACTTCTGTAGTTTTCAACTTACTTTAGTGAAATACTTTTTGCACTTCGTTAGCTGCTTTCATCCAAAAGGTACTATAGAGTTCCTTGCAAACATGAATGACTTAATACTGCTCCCTGAGTGTTCAGGATTCATTACAGACCAAGGTTTTGCTGCAGGGAGGATAAAATCTAAATAGGGATTTAATGTCATAATAAACAAGGAACATACACATATAACAGAGAACAAACCCCTGGATTCTGTGGGGGTGCCTGGCTAGTCACTGTTAAAGACTTTCAGGAGCTGCTACCCAGTTTAAAAGGAACCAGAGCCACATGAAGCCACAGGGTTGAAAAATAAGGTGGATGCATCACCTTCTAAAGGGCAGCTTTCTAAAGGTAGGAGAGGCTGCACCTCCCAGATTTCTCCTTGTTTAAGACTAGCGACATCTTTCTTTTGCAGATACTCTCCATATTTTTTCACCCAGAGGCAATGAGGTGACTGTTTTGTCTTGGTCTTTATCCGAAAAGAGAATTAAAGTACTTTTAATGTAAAGTTTTGGTTTTCAACTTACCTGGTTTTAAAACCAGTTTACACATCTATGTGTTTTCTTCTCTTTTGAGGTCCAAGAACCTTAGCTTAAACCTGCCCAAGTCATTTGACCTAGGCTTGTCCAACAAGATATATGATACCTGAGACATTAATTTAAATCATACAAGTCCTATTAAATCTTCATCTCTCCACACAGCTATGCAAACTTGGACCAGCAGATCGTTATCAACCATCAAAATTTCTTCCAGACAAATATGCACCCTCTTAATGTATTTTAACAGCCCAGTTATTTTAGTTTACTATTTAAGGTGAATCTGTGGTAGTCAGTGATTCAAGTACTTTGGGTACTTACACAATACTTTGAGTGACATGGTTTAGTGTGAGGTGTCCCTCTCCATGGCAGGGGGGGTTGAAACTGGGTAATCTTAAGGTCCTTTCCAACCCTAACTATTCTATGATTCTACTTCAGGAACCTGCCGTACTCTTAACACTAAAACAAATCTAACTGTGACAGAGCTGTAAGTTTCTCCCGCAGACTGCATCATGGTCAGATATAGAAAACACCAACGTATCTACAGTATGAATTGCTAATACAGACAAGATTATGTAGCTATCTTCGTAAAATTCTTGCTGCCTTCTGGAACTCATTTGTGCAAAGTAAGATAAAGACAGTGATGGTCAAGAATTCCACATCGGTGCTGAACGGATTTTACTATTTAAATATAATGAGTTCTAATAAATATCAGGAATACTGAAAGAAACAACTGGCACATGTGAGGAATTATCTTACACAACACAATCTCAGGATAATTCAGGTGTAGATAAAGAAATTCTGTAGTATGCCCATTACAGAACATATGTGCATGTGTATTTCTACATAATCTTTTCTTAAGTTATTTGAAGGACAAGTAAATCCTCTCAGCTTCCAGGTCTGCTGATCTGCCTTTATTTGTGATTGCTAAGTTAAACATGTCTTAATAGAAAAATTTGTTAAGTGTTCTATGTATGTGCTTTCAGCTGTGAAGACCAATACTCAAATCACACAGACCATAGGGCCCTCACCAAAGACACAGAACACTCCAGGGCCAGATAAAAATGCTGGTGTGGCATCTAAAGTGTATTGCAGAGCAGAGGTGCCACATGGTTTCAGAAGACCTTCAGATATGCAATTAGCCTGTAATCTTGAGGCTGTGTTATGTGAATTAAATTTCCAATCCTCATTACTTGAAACAGCTATTTATTTAGTGATTTTTGAGAGGGTTGGTGAGCTGAAGAACCACATCTCAAATCCTGCAGTTGCCAGGGTATTGTTTTCATACCTTGATGGGGAAAAATGTCTGAAAGAACCTTCTCTCTTTCTGCCTTCAGGCTATCCAAGCTATTAATGGCCACACTGACATGTCTGCTGAAGAGTTCACAAACATTGTATTTCAGAAGATAGACGTGAACAATGACGGTAAGAATTCAGGTTTTGTTGGCACTGACAGGGATTTTCCCCCATAAGGAAGTGTGGGATCAAGAGGGGAGCTGAACGTGCTACTGAAGGCTTGGCTGGATTAGATTAACAGAAAGCCTGAATGTGTTCTTTACCCATATTACTTCAGCTTTACAGTGAAGTGTAAATAAATCAACTGTCTCTATTAATCTGACAGAGGAGTTACAATGCAGTAGGTGCTAAAACGTGGAGGTCTTGCACTGTGCATTCGAAGTGCCAGTACTCTGATTGCAGAGAAAAATAAAGGTGTAATCAGTGAGGTTGCTTTAGTGTATTTCAGTTCTTAATCTCTCAAAAGTGGATAAGAGAACCAACTGATGTCCTTTGAAGGCTGACTGTTAACACATGCTACTGGTTTTATTAAAGATAACTACATTGAGTCAGTTGGACTTACATTTGGAAACCAAACCTTTAAGTCACTGCTTCAGAGTTGTTTCTAATACAACACTTGCATATGGGAATGTCTTCCCTCATGCTTCTAGTCATGAAAATCCTCCTTCCACTGGCAGTTGTGTTTTACATCAGTTACTGCAATCATTGACAAATTAGGAATATTTGGAAAGCATTGCAGAGCAAAATCATCTAGTGAGGAATCTGGGGTGTTTTTTTTGGGTTTTGTTCATTTTTCTGGTCTTACTTGGTGTATTATGGTTACTTTTTGAAATAGCTGTTTGCTGTATATAATCAGAGTATAAACAGTGATGTTGTGGTGCATGTGAATAACTCATGGAGGATTTTTTTCCCCACCTGCTTGGCCCATCTTTTGGGTGAAGGCAGATAACCGAAAGACTCTAAATAACATATAATCATAATCTAGTGTCTAACCCAAATTGTGTGATTATTCATATTTTGACTCCTGCTTTGACCATATGCTTACTGCCAGTAACTGTATCTGAGCTACACCATCAGCTGAAAAAACAACTGATGTGCCTTACATTTTAGCAATGAAGTGCCAGAACATGAATTATTCAATTTATCTTCATAATACTCCCATTTCAAACTGCTCTCCATTTTTTAAATAGCTGCAAAGCAGCAGGATTAGCGTCACATGGGGAATGGGACAAACTTCACCAATTTTAGCTTAAACTATGCTACTTTCTTGTAGTTTAAGGTCCTCATAGCTTCTTATTAAATAAAAGGGCAAATAGACAAATAAGTTGTAATGTCCTTCTGCACATTAAAATACAAGAAATAATCCCACACTTGTCAGGAGCAATTCTTAAAACTCCCAATGGCTTTGCGATTTATTTTCATTAGCTTAAGGATATCTGAGACTTGTCACAGTTGCAGTGAGTTTGGTATGCCAGTGTAACCACATCTCCCTGGTAAACTGCAGTGGATTTGGTATGCTTGCACGCTGGTATTGGTACTTTGAAATATATATCCTGGGATCAAGAGGAGTGAATTCAAGACCAGCTGGCATGCATAAGCACAAAAATGATGCAGTGTGTGCATCTGATGAGTCCATGAATCCCAGCCAGCCAAAGACATCAGTTGAAAGCAATATAGAGGGAAGGAGATGGGAAATAAGAGGAGTGCCGGGGATAGAAGAGATCAGAGGGATGAGTGGCAAAAGCAGGAAGACTCAGACAAGTATACAGAGATGGCTTGCTCTGTTTCTGCTCCTGGGATGATGTTATAGGGGAACTGGTGCTGAAAGAAGCACAAACATCCTCAGGACACTACATGCCAGCCCCCAGAGAGGGTCTTACTCCTCTCACTGAAGCCTAACAGCCAGGATTTCTGTCAAATGATGTATTTCCACTTCAGTAGTGTGTATAGAAGCTTGTTCACCAGTGCAGTGATGACCCATATGACTGAAAAGGAAGCAACTTTTACTGCCCATGTAGAAAGTGGTTTTCACATTTTTCAAATGCTGTTCATTTTCCTTTTTCATCTCAGATGAGGTTTCCAAGGTTGCCATGGGCAAAAACCAAACCACAAAAGTACTCTGGAGAGTACTTAAATCCAAAAATAGACAAAAGTCATTTAACTAAGTATTCACTAGAAGTGCATGCAACTTGAATTGCTGCTCCCCTGCACCCTGGGGCCCTAACTCATCCAACTATTTTCCTCTTTGCCTGGCCTCTTGCCATTTCTTATTTCAGTGACAAATCATTCACTGTTGTGATTTTAACAAGAAACTTTAAACCATTCTCTGAGGAAAGAATAAAGCTTTTTCTATTAAACTTAGTGTTCTCTCACAAACAGTTATCACCGGAATAATCACAGTTATTGTAACTTCTAACCAGATAATTATGTACATTCCTGTGTGCTATACAAGCAAACCTATTCCTAGGAGGGGCTTTTTCCTTTGCTGAGAGGGAAGAGAGTGAGAAGAGGAAGAATGTTGAACAATATTCCTGCTCCTCAATAAAATAAATCTGTTAGTTGTCCTGTAACTTTCAAGGTATTGCCCGATTTTGCCATGGGCCTAAAAAATCCCAATTTAAATGACCATTTCAGTTGCTTGCATGAATTTATGTTATCAAAACACTTAACTAAATTTTTTTTGCTTATATTTTATCATGGTTCTAAATAATCCTGGTAATCCCCAGCAAAATAAGCCCTTAATTTTTTGTTAAAACTAGCTATAAAATAAACTCCAGTTAGCTCAGTGAGAATTGGTCCATACGCCTAAATTCAGCCTTGATACAAGGCTTTGTTAGCACCTTTTTTCACATTTATGAGTACTCACAGTTGGCTTAGACTTCAGTGAAAGCTGTGTTTGACCTGTTCTAACATAAAAAACCCTGAGTCTGAGTTCTAGGATCTGATACAAAGTGGGAAGACATTAGCAAATACTCTTCCTGCATTTGCCTGTCAGGAGAGAATGGGGAACCTTCCTGGGGGATTCGATCTGGCACAAATGGCCTTGTGTTGAATTGAGAAGGATTGCTGGGTTTCTTGGTTCCTAAGGAGTATGTGAATTCCTTTTAGGGGAACTGACTTTAGAAGAGTTTATCACTGGTGTGGAAAGCGACGAGGACCTAATGGATTTGATTACGAAAAATTTTGACCTTTCCAACGTACTCAAAGTCATACAGAACGGCAGGAGACACAGCGTCTGAAGGACCCAGTGACAGAAGCGGCATCTCTGTCATCATTCCACAGAAGATACTATGTGATACATTCAAGAGCTTGATGTCATCAAAGCCTGCGCAGGCAAAACTGAGCAGCCTGCTCCAGGAGTAATAACTTTCATTCTTGACTTCGTAGCTCTTCTTTTATTTTCTTTGTTTTTCCCTCACTAATGACTGTGACAGCCACACATATAATAGAAAAGCTATTTGACGCAGTACAAATAACTTATTTGATCTCTATGAACACCATTCAGTCTAACCAATAAAATCATGAAAATATCACAAAATGTAATCTTTCTAGAAGACACAGAGTTAATGAATTTCTCCTTTTCAGGACAGGCTTTTAAACCCACCATCTAAAGTGTGGACATCATCTTCTAGGTAGGACTGTGTTGTATCCAAATCAATTAAGAATGGAGCCTGGTTTGCATTAACCTAACAATTGCTCTAATCAGTACTCAAAATTGGAGTACGTTTGCTGGGTAACACCTCAGTCAGCTTAATGTTCTCAAGATGTGCAACCTCCCTGTCAAGCTGTCTACCACTTTTGATTTTATTACATCTTTAAATTAAACTAACATGATGTTTTGATGGTTTTGGCAGGGTTCTGCCACTGTTCTTTCAAATTAACCTTTTATGAAAGTGCTGGAATGAAATTCTGTTACTTTTGTAGAGTAAAATGAGAAGTTCAAGGAATTGCTAAAACCAAATCATTTTGTAAGCACTCTGGTTTCCTAGAGATTTGTGTCCTTTGATTTGTATGCTCTCCTTTTCAAAACCATTAGTTTCCACTGGGCTTTTTGCCACAGCTGCATCAGACGAAAGGTAAGAGGTATTGAGACTTGTCCTACTGATGGGACTGCTGGCTTCTGCCAAAAAGACTGTCTAATAGCTGAATTATTCTTGCCCTTCCCTGACAGAGAGTACTGCTTCAGGTGTCTTTGCCCTGTCCAGATACCTGGGCAAAAGCTTTTAGCAATTTAGCCTCTTCGAGATTTCTACTTGCTTTCAAACTGGGTTGCAATTGTCTCTGAAGGTGGTAGCTGTTAGGAGTACAGAGAAGGCATTTAAAGATGGTGTGATCACATATGCCTAATTTTCTTAGGAAGTGTCGTGGTTTAAGTCCAGTCAGTAATACAGAATCATGCAGTCGCTTGCTCACTCCCCCCCCTTAATCCCCCCTGCTCCCAGAGAGATGGGAAGAATCAAAAGAATGTAACTCCCATGGGTTGAGATAAGAGTAACTAAGGTATAACACAAACCACTGCTGCTACCACCAATAATAATAAGGAAAATAACAAGGGAAGAGAATACAACCACTCACCACCCGCTGACCAATACCCAGCCTAACCAAGCAGTGATCTAACCCTTCCAGGTAACTGCCCCCAGTTCTACATCCTGGCCATGACGTGCTGTGGTATGGAATACCTCTTCGGCTAGTTTGGGTCAGGTGTCCTGGCTCTGCTTCCTCCCGGCCTCCCCTCCTCCCTGGCAAAGCATGAGACTCACAAAGTCCTTGATCACAGTAAACATTACTGAGCAGCAACTAAAATCATCGGTGTTATCAGCCCTGTTCCCAGGCTGAAAGTCAAAACCACAGCACTGCACCGGCTACTAAGAAGGAGAAAAATGACTGCTACTGCTGAA
>JBCJKH010030117.1:0-11357 GCA_039877255.1 Loriculus beryllinus | reverse complement strand
GCTGAAAGTCAAAACCACAGCACTGCACCGGCTACTAAGAAGGAGAAAAATGACTGCTACTGCTGAACCCAGGACAGAAGCCAGGCTAAACCCAACTCAACCTTACTTTATAAATAATGAGATTAATTCTGTGAGCTGAAACAGCTGCATGAACTCTCTGCAAAAAGAAAATTGTAGTTCTCTCAGGTTCTGTTGGGACTGATTCTCTCTCTAGTCTGCAACAAGTTTTATCTGATTACTACATTCTGTCATAAATTCTCCTTGGCTGAGAGTGGCCTGCAGGCATCACAATAATATTAATTATTGTTAGGAGTATCAACAATATGCAAAATAATTTGTGCATGGATCAGTGCAGGTTGAACGAAACAATTATTAAGACTTCAGTATGAAAACGTTTTTCTTCCAAATTCACTTCAAATCCATGTCAATTTGCACATGAAATGTGCTTCATCATCTGCAATTATTATCCCAGAATCTGGTTTGATCAATGGAATATACTAAGAGTATGCAACACGCATCACTTGACATTATAAACAGTTCTAAAATTATAGTTCTGACATTTTAATCTTTTATATCCTTTAAAAAGAGAGAATGATGTATGAGACTGCTGCTGGTTCAAGTTTTAAGTTTTTGTATTTATTCATCATTGACACATTAATATGTCACTGCCACTACCAGTTTTCTCACACCCAGACTTCAAAAAGTCACTTTTCTTCATCTAATGCTTTTGTATTTAGATACCATGAGGGTGGTGTCCTTCAGAATTGGCTTTACAATACTTAGAAGAGAATGGCCCAATCTAAGCAACTTGAGTGTACGGAAAGAGCTGTGTTTTGGATTTTTGTTTTTAACCTAATGAAGTTACAGATTTTGAAAAATTACTCTATCTGTGTACACCACCCCTTATATTTTATAAAGGGATTTTAAAGAGACTATTTCCATTTAAATTTGCCTAATGTTTGTAAGTTGTAATTATATGAAGTGAAATACCAGTTCAGGAGTTCAATACCAATTCAACAAGTTGAGTAATATGAATTGCCTTTAAGTTCTTAAGCACAGTTTGATACACAGCTGCTTCAGGTAAATGGATTATGGCCCCAATTTTCTATTGGTCTCATTCTTCCGTATTTGCCAGCTGCTCATTAAGTGTATCAGTGAAATCAGGTGGCGCACAGAAAACCTATCAAGTGTGATCCTCCCAAAGTTTTGTTCTGAAACAACGTGAAGCTGCCATTCCTTGTGCTAGAGATGCTTTCTACTCACAAAGGTATATTATAAGTTGATCGTATTGGAATGTTTATTGCTAGTTTAATAGCATAAAATGAAAAAGAAAGCCTGGTGTCAGCTCACAGTATATACACACCTTAGGAAATGCACCCTTAGTGGTTAAGGGGCAGTGCTGAGCCACTGATCCTGGGGGCTACTAGAGCCCACAGGAATACTTCTGCTTTAAAGCCCCACATAGGACAGAAAAAATATTATAGCACATGTCCTCAAGAAGTGTCTTTGTCAACAAGACTGATGCTGTGTCTGGGGAAGCTGGGCTGTCTATAGCATCACCACGGGGGGACAGGCTTTAATTAAGATCAGTGTGCACTGAGAGTAGCTAATCATTTTGTCACCATATTCACCTTGGAAAGAATCACAAGTTTCAAATTCACTCTGTGCAGCTTTGATTGTGAGCTTTGCCAGTCAACAAGGTAACTGGTAGAATCTCTTCTCATATTAACTCTTTTACTGTTAAGAAATCCTTATGACTTTATGTTCCTTTTATTACATCCAAACAGCTACAGGTGATTAGTGTGACTGTCCCTTTCTTCAAACAATCCTTAACTGTCCTGAAATTATCTCCTTTTGTTTCCTGGTAAAAAGCCACACTGCTTACTGTTTTAACCTGTAGATTAACCCATGTGCCACACAGAATACTGGAGAGACTGAGAAAGCAGATGAGATGGAGTCAGAGAACACCCAAGAAAACCATAGGGTAAAAGAACCATGGAAAGTAACCTGAAGAGGGAGAGGAAATCAGGCCCCATGAGAGGGACATTATGGTTTCTCTATCTCAGCAACAAAGGTACAAAGGAAACTTACCTTCTGAGATTGTCTAGCCTTCAGAAAGAATCAGATAAGCAAAGTTACAAATAAGAAATCTGAAACAGTGATAAGCAGCTTTTTCTTCCTGAGGAAACTCCTGGTGAACTACTACTATGACACCTGATTTCTCAATACCAACAGAACTAACCACTCAACTTGTCTTCTGTGTCTTCACAGAGCATGCTCAACAGCCCAGAAAAACAAATGTAACCTTTCCTTGCTACTCTCTAGGCTACTTTCATTAGCTATCCGAGTTAACAAGGTACCGACAGGTGTGTTGGCATGCAGAATTTTACATGCTGAGGAAAACTGTTTCTTTAGGATCACAGTAATTTCCTCCTCGCAGGTCACTAAATACCCTCTGAACAACAATGATACTCAAAACTGGTTTTCACAACTGGGTCTGAGCAACTGATAGGAGGAGAATATAGTTTGTATTCCATTCTCCGACCCCATGCTCCATCCAGTCTTCTGTCTTTTTGAAAACATACAGGAATTACAGATCTTTTAAACTCCAACTTTCTTGGAAAACTCAAAGTACACTCAGAATGATAAATGAATGTGGACTTACAGACTGCCTGTGGTTCCCATATGAGTCAACGATTCCATTTTCTGCAAACTGGACCAGAATTTCTTCAGGCTAACATCTAAAAAAACATATCAAAATGACTCCTATATCAAATATATCATATAATTCAGACTCTTATTAACTATTTATGCAGCACAGTATTTCTGTGGCTTACTGCAGAAGGATGTAGAGAAGGAATAAAATAAGTATTTTGAAAGCATTTTAAAATATAAGTAGCAATGTATTACAGCTATGATAATTTTCCTTTTAAAAACCAATGAAATATTCATGGAAAAGGTTGACACAGTTTTGAGTGCACCAAAATAAACTAAACTCCCATCAGGCTTCAGGCACAGCTTTTCATTCTTAGCATCTCTTGGCATGTTCCTTCCATCCCCATCCCCAAAGCAATAAAAATGATGGGGTTTATTACACTGGCGGCATACCTCTGGCACTATAGCTTTAATGGACAATATGGGAAGAGTTTGCACTTTTCTTCCTCTTTTTATTTAAGTTACAAATATTTGACAAACTGCTTCTGTCCTGGAGGATTTCAAATCCCCCTAGATTTAAAACACTGCTCACTTTTAAAGGGCTGCCAACACTTAGAGGAAAAAGTTGAACATTTGCAATTAAATGGGCTTTTATTGTTCTTTCATTGTTCCTTTATTATACTAAAGGTTCTCATATCAAAAGAGAATCTTTATTCCCTTGCCCTTATTTATTTCTCAATTAGTTCAGTCTTCCCTTTGATATTGTGTTCACCAGCTTAGCTTCTAATGGCAATGTCAGCTAGCAATCAACTTCTGGTGAAGATCATAATAATTTAGTCACCTTCCAAGTACTGCAGTCACTTCCAATAACATCCCATAAATAGTGAGCATCAAAGAGCTCACAAAACACAAACTATAACTTATGACCGGAACTACCTCCAAGCAGAATACTTTTTTCCAGTTTTCCAAAGGAGTTTGGGCTTTTCCCTACAACTTCAAAGGGCACAGGGCAAAAAATACACAAAAAAAGAAAAATCCAAGCTTTTTAATTGTCAGTCTTTTTTTAATTAATATCTAAGATGGTGAGATTTCCAAGCACCTAAGTTAGGAGAGGACTTTCCACAGACAGTCAGTGGGAAGTGGAAGCTCTTGTAATGGAAGATCAGCACATGAGATCTACCGCCTAAAGCAGATGAAAATAATCAGGCAAAATAAAGGCATAGTGCTACTCTGTAAAAAACGAAGCTCCCAAAATTATGTGCTCTGCTTGCTAGGGTTAGTAAATGCCTCTGGAGAACAGTTATAAATCTTAACTTGTTAGTCCCTTGTGGTTTTGATTGTTGCAGAAAGCACATTTGTGCCCATTCAGGTACAGGATGTGTTCTGCTGTCACCTCCTCTGCCTCCTGTCCAGGAAGAGGGACAAATACTTCCAGGTCTCTGAGAAGAAGCCAAACATGCACAATAGGCAAGAAGCTATTCCCTGGACTAAAGAGAAATGCTGATCAATGATCTTAAGACAGATGAAAGTGAGAGAGGACATGTAAGAAATTACTGTCCTGCAGGTACCAAAGCTAGGGGGAAATGGTTCAACAAATAAACTACATTGTTGTTTCAGATGGAAGAGAAATCCTCAAAGCAAAATCCTTCTATAACCCCTCAGTTTCTCCTGCAAGTAGTGATGGCAAAGTATATTTGTGGCAAGCCAGTCTGTTCCTGGCAGGAGGGAATATTTTATGTGATGAGCAAGCAAATCAGATATGAATGGAGTATGATGGGTTGTTTGTCCATGTCTGTCTTCTTATTCCCACTGTTCTGGACTGCTTGTGAATGAGGTGGGTTTTTTTCCCCTCCAGATCCTTTCTTCTTTCTTCTACTTGTCCAAAGTATTACTGCAGGCTCGAGGGAGAGGGAGTCAGACCCTGAGAACAAGAAGGAGCGGACAGATAAAAATGGCTTTCTGGCATCCAGGGAGTAGCTTTGTGCTGGAGGAAACTGTTTACTCACAGATGTGCTACTCCTGATGCTTAGTTTGATTTCTTTCACTTCTGCTTTTCATTGACATTCAAGGCGCACTGAAAAGATGAACTTTCCTGTTTACTGGAGATATATAATAAAATATCTTTTCTTATATGTCTAAAAAAGTGACATCTGGAAATAAGAGCCATTGTGCAAGGAGGCCTTATGACACTATTCCCATGGCGAGGCTCTGCTCATCAGACCGAAAGAAGCATTTTACATGTTGTGGTGATTTGCAGTAAAAATTCCCACAGATGGTGTTAGTTAGTGTTTGTGGAGTTTATGAGATTAGTATTTGGCTACAGATCTGTCTCAACATGTTTCTGTGATACTAAAAAGAGTGCAGAGATAGAGAAGCCCGAATAAACACAAAATTTCCTCAAAGGAGGTTTTGTTGAGAATCAATTTCACTATAACCTCCATGGGAAGATGGTGACCAGACACAATGAGCTATAGAAATCCAGCTCTAATTTCCACTCTAAAAGTAAGCCATATAAGTGACTCCTGATCAGCTTTTGTTTCCTCATATGCTGCTCATGTATGTATGATATCGCCTTTAAAATACATAAGCAAGAGGTACAAACATTCAATTAGCAGCATCTTTGCTCTCAACACCCTTCTCCTTGTTGACATGATCTCACAGTATAGGTCTTGGGTCCATCTCACCAGAGATTCTCTAAACACAGACAAATGTCTAAATAAATACATGTTAACCTCATGCATCCTAAAAGTAAGGCAGAAAAAAGTGCAAAGAAATACTTCATTTTCCTTTCTAAATTATATGGGGGTATTGTACCAAAAAGTAAACTGAATCTTTTAATTTGAGCATGCTGATGTGTGATGCTCTGTATATTGGGTTAAGGGATGGGGAGCACAGCATTCAGCTTGTCAAAGCAGCATGGTGAACACACATACAGCTCAGAGTCACACAATAAGCACAGGCTAGAGGTGTTGGATAGTGTGTGAAGAACCACAGTAAAACAGCAGAGACTGGGAATGTGTCCTCACATGCGGTATTTTTAAGCATAGGTGCCATTAGGAAGCACTGTCCTGGCTTGTGAAGCAGATGGAGCTAGGGGTACTCTACTATGAATCTGTTAAGTGTTAGATGCCAGATTGGACAAGTGGATGCAGGCAAGGTGCTTCAGGATACAGCTGCTCTGCAGAGCCCTGTGCTCTGGACTTGTCTGTTTCCCTCACAGATAAATTGGGAGAGGAATCAGTCTAAATCTTCTTGTTGCTGTGGTTTTTGTTTTGGATGTAACTCTTCCTTACTACTTCGAGAAAAGGGCCTCCAAGCACCCACAATGCGTGCATCTGTCGATGCTTCAAGCAAGTTTTCAAGGCTTTCCCTGCTCCTTTTGGCCCTGCTCCTACTTGTATCCACCTCCACTCAAGCTACCCCCATCAGTGTATCACAGCATTTTATTTTCTACCATAGCACTTGCAACCAGGTCTTTATTCATCTACTTTGATTTTCACCTTTTCTCCTGCAACTCAGTCCTCCAGATAACTTCACACAAACCCTATCTTAATTTTAAAGCCTTCTTCATGTATGGAATTTCTTCCCACTTTCTTGAAAAGATCACACAGAACGCGACAATTAAAGGGTGGGAGGCAAGAAAGAGGAAGAAGGTCAGAAATTCAGAACTACATGCACCAATGCAACTGTCCTTTGTACCTCAGAAGGGATAAGCCGGACAAAAGAAATTGAAGCC
The DNA here is from genome assembly GCA_039877255.1 of Loriculus beryllinus. Taxonomy (NCBI): domain Eukaryota; kingdom Metazoa; phylum Chordata; class Aves; order Psittaciformes; family Psittacidae; genus Loriculus; species Loriculus beryllinus. The sequence goes on along the minus strand of JBCJKH010030117.1, from coordinate 4,966 downwards.
TGAGTCCAGATGCGTTTAATTCCTTTCTTTGCAGATCACAGTGGTCAGAAGGCAGAAGTCTAAGACAAGGTAGACATGTCTGTAAATCTATGCCACTCACTGATCCTGTTTGTAGCCATGAATTCTGACAAGCTTTGCAATGGGAGAAGGATCCCCAGCACACCTTGGTTTAGGTAGGATATAAGATAAGTTTACAACATGTGGGAGTACGTCACATAACTCTGATTTAGCCAGGTACCTTCTATACAAAATTCCTTGAGAATACAGCAGTGTGTTTGAGGGCTCCCAGGTGGGTACAGTAGGTGTCCATGTCCTATGAAACCCTACTGCCCTTGCTAATGCTGCAGTCCCAGCTTTTTGGAAGCCAGCAGACATACTGCTGCCTCTGCTATATTCACATCTCCCTGCGCTGGACAGACTCAGGAACACCTGACTTCCATAGAGCTTGCCACAGAGAAGCAGAGGGTTGAAGGGAGGACAGGGGGGTCAGGGAATAATAGCTCAGGCATAGCTCTATTTTCTTTTTGGTCTCCACAGAGTGAGTTTTGCATAGAAAAGCGTGAATCTTCAGAACTGCAGCACGGAAGAAAACATTTCCTGTTTTCTTTTGGCAAGCACAACTTCTTTCTGTGCTCTTTAACCACATACAGCTCCGATAACTAGACGCTGCTACAGTGCTTGTGTCAAAATGCATCGCTCTGAAAATGCCATTTCACTCTCTGCGTACAGTAGTTCCCTTGGGTAACTGCGAATGTTTATGAGCAGTTTTCTAATTAGAACACGGGCACGTCTTTTTAATGAAACTAACCTTTTCTAGCCCAGGAATCATTATCATGTCATCTGGTTTGAGTGACCAGGCATATGTTGTTGAATTCTGCAGTCTAAATATTTATGGTGACCACTTCAGAAATACCTTGTGGGCTAACTCTGGTTTGCCCAACTCTTTGTTAAACAATCGCAAATGAGAAACATGCAAAAATCACAGCTTGTTCCCTTATAATTTGTATGCTCACAGCAGAAAGCACTATGTATCTCAGCTAAATCATTTGCAATGAATAATTCCACCATTCGGTACAGATGCAAAGCGTTGGAAGTTACAGAACATTATGGAAATGCATCTTCCGTCCTCGGGAGATGGGAGAATTTTAATTCCTGGCACTGAAGGCAGGCTTGAATGAGAATATGATTAAACTTTTAAAACTGCTTGATGTTTTCTTGGCTCAATCAATATCCTTTTCAATAAGCCCTTGGCCTGTTTCAGAAGTGCTGCCAATGTTTGTTGTTGAGTAAATGTGGTTTTATTTTTCACTGCTGCTGATCTGATCAACAGAATGATATTGATCATAATGAGTGCTGTGTTCCAACATTTTAAACCAATTTAATCTGCTCATGCAGGACATAGGTTAGGTAGAGGTGCTGATTACAGCACATCTTTTAGTGGCCTCTGTTACAGGCAAACATTTCTTTGGTATCACCTCCAATGTATCTGACTGCTATCGTTTATTTGTGCAAGATGGCAGGAAAGAATGGGGTCATGCGGAATGAACCCTCTTTCAAAGGAGGACTGAAAGGGACACGATAGGCAGACCTGTGCCCCTCGGGAGGACTAGCATACTGGGGACAGACCCCAACCCTTCCATACTGACACATATAAAAGCACCAAGGGGAATTGGCTATGATTATTTAGATGTTAATACTGTCAAGCAGAGGGATGGTAGGGTAGAATTTAGGCTGTGCCTAGAGCCTATTCACTGCTCTGTCCAAGTGATCTTAGCTCTGTGCTTTGGGTTTTCTATCTATCAAGCAATATTCCTAATTTTTACTATGCTTTGTGAAACAGTTTGACACCTGTGCAAGAGAAGCATGATGCTGAGTCGTGTCATTCGTTCAGCTCATTGGTGACGCTCAGTTCTTTGCCAACAGGAAGGAACTGCTCCTACAAAATGCCATAAAGAGTTTGGAGCAAATTCAATCCAGACAGTTTCAGCTGATGCTGAGAACTGGGGAAAGTGGCAAGTAGTGAAAGGTGCAAGAATCGCTTATTCAAGGAAATTCTCATCTTTGCTTCAATTTTAGTACAATCATACTAGGTCTAATTCCTGAGCTTTATACCCTTCATCCTCAATGATAAAAAGTGACATTTGTTCTCACTTCTCCATTTCCATAGGTGATAGAAAAGAGGATTGATAATTTCTAAATAATGGTTGTCCTAGTAATTGCCTGTTTCTTTATTCACAGACATGGTAGTTGAACTTGGGACCTGCCTTTATAAATGAGCTTACAGTCAGACATATTTCAGTGACCAGAAGGCTTCAGAAATAATCTGGTGCTGTAGATTGAGCCCCACCAGCAGACAAGCAACCACATGCACTCCAGTGGGACAAGAAAGAGGACAGGAAGAGCAAATGTGGAACATCCCTCCTACGAGGATGGGCTGAGAGAGCCGGGCTTCTTCAGCATGGAGAAGTCTCTGGGTAGACCATAAAACAGTCTTCCAATACCTAAAGGGGGCCTACAAGAGACATGAAGAGGGACTTTTTACAAGCTCATATAGGGGTAGAACAAGGGGCAATGGCTTTAAACTGAAAGAAGGTAGATTTAGATTAGATATAAGGAAAAAATATCTTCACTTTAAGTGTTGTGAGGCACTGGAACACATTGCCCAGGGACGTTGTGTCTGCCTCCTCCCTGGCAGTGTTCAAGGCCAAGCTGGATGAGGCTTTGAGCAACCTGGTCTAGCAGAAGATGTTCCTACCCATGACAGGAGTGTTGGAACTGGATGAGCTTTATGGTGCCTTCCAACCCAAACCATTCTATGATTCTTGCTCAGCTGCAGTTTTTATTGCTACAAATGACATTATATGTCATGAAATATCCCTTTGGTCAGTTTGGGTCAGCTGTCCTGCTCTGTCTCTTCCCAATCTCTTGCACAGCCCCAGCATACTCATACTCACACTCACCTCGGGGGGAGGGGAGAATGGGGAGACAGGGGCCAGTAGCAGCAGAGTGAGAAAAAAAAGAGAAAGCCTTGTGCTTGCAAGCACTGTTCAGCAATAGCCACATAATTAATGTTTCACCAACACTGGTTTAGCCACAAACCCAAACCACAACACCACAGGGCTGCTATGAAGAAAGTTAGTTCTTGTCCCATCCAAGACCCAGCAGACCAAGAAATACATGAAAATAGCAAAGATCATTCTGGCAGAGGACTGATTAGACTGTAACTGATTAAATTATTCCCCTACAAAAATTATATGTACTTTTGAAAGACTGAGGGCTTTAACAGCCTTAAAAGAACGAGTGACCCAGCAAGCGCATCCTTAGAGCCCTCTCTGATTCCCTTCCATCAGGCCTGCACATGATGTTCAGAATCAGGGAGCTAAATAATGCTAGTCAGCCTGATACTGTGTTTGGGAACTCACCAAAGTGTTTGGCCTGATGAGCAAGATTTTTGATGACTTCCTGATGGCCAGCTGTGGTTGGGGTATTTTGCGTTGTTTTCTTTTACGTTTTATACAAGCAGAGCTATGGAGTGGCTGGGTGTGTTTAATTATGATAAGGTTTGGAAACAGTTGCCTGTTTAACAGAATACAGGGACTGCCTTATGCAAAGAAACTAATTTATGACTTTGGATAGAGTTGTGAGTAGTAAAATACTGCTTTCTGTCCTGCCTCTAGGACAGCAGGAAATGCAGGGCTCCTCGCAGGGGCAGTGGTACACCGCGCCTGCTGCAGCACCTGGTCTGTGCTGATGAATTTATCCAGGGATGCTCACGCTCCCTTTTCTATAGGCAGCCAGCTCTTCTGCATGCCTACAGCTACTCCCCCCTCTCCACTTCTCAGTGTTTTTTTACAGCCTCTGAATCTCTAATTATATTCACTGACTTGACACAAGCTGAGCTGTGCGAGGATTTCTGGAAAAGAGCAGTTATCCCATGCTTTCATACTCCCCTGTACAAAGAGTGAGAGCAGCACGCAATCCGGAAGACATACACTGAAGAGAGATGAGTTTGTCATTTCAATAGCCAATGTGAAGTTTTGGCTATATCTGAAGATCAACATTTACAGAGAATAGATGTATAAATCACTTTTTATATGATTCTTCAGAGGTTGCTTTCAGAGAATCATTTACTATTCCAGATGCCTGCATACTCAAAGACATTGACTGACTGGAGAGACTTCAGAGCAGAATAGTAAAAATGATCACTTAGTGCAGATGTTTTGATTTATAAAAAAGTGATAAAAAGATTACAGGGATAAAATACAGCTTCAGGCTGGGCTAAGTGTTGGGCTAGAGAGGACACAGCCCTTTCCAAATACGAATAAACACCATGAATAAAACAATTACATATGGCAGTATACCACAGGGTAAGCAATGCACACACAGCTCAGTCCCACAAATTATTCTTCCACGAGCCAAACTAATCAAAGAGAAGTTGAGGTTAAATCTTCTGTCAAACATTTCTGCACAGATCTACTCAAAGAATTGCAGATGTGGAGCTTGGCAAAACAGAGGACAAGCTTCTAGCACTACACAGGCACCAAAGAAATTTTCCTCTTGAAAGTCTATGTTTCTGCATCATATCACAGAATCACAGAATTGTTAGGGTTGGAAGGGGCATTTGGACATCACCTACTCCAATACCCCTACCAAGGCAGGGCCACCTATAGGAGGCTACACAGGAACACATCCAGAGGGGTTTTGAATGTCTCCAGAGAGCGAGACTCCACAACCCCCCTGGGCAGTCTCAATCAACAATATTCTCTTTTATAGTAAAAAATGGCACAGCGTTCACTGTTTACTTAATCATAAGATCGAAAAGATGCTGGCTATCTTCGTACCATAAGAAATTCCCTGCTGACATCAGTCTGCCCTTTCCTAGTGACAGAGCAAGAGTGAGAACCTATCTAAGAGCAAAGCCGCAGAAGTCTGGCTTTTTACTGACTGCACGACGAGGACATTTTCA
>JBCJKH010030111.1:8580-25937 GCA_039877255.1 Loriculus beryllinus | reverse complement strand
AAGAGGAACTGGCAATGTCCTGGAACATGCACAAGAGGAGTGTCCCTGGAAGAGCCTATTCACGGGAGCCTGACTTTAATTTCATGCTAAAGGAGGCTGTTTGCAGGTACTACATCTTTCTGGAGAAACTTTTCTTATTGATTGTGGCAAGTCTGAAAGAATTTAAGATGAATGATATAGTGAAATTCATAAAGTTGATTGTATGTAATAGAGTTCACACTTGTGTGCAATTGATTTGAAGACGTCTTAAGCTCTCTTTTAGAGCACTTTGCATGTTAGTCTGAAGAACATGTTTCTTCTTTCAATTTTTATGTGAAATTTCATAATTTTTCATTCCATGGGAAGCATATATCTCTAATGGGTAGTAATCTGTGATTTATACAAGCCACAAATTTAAGTGTCATTTGCCCATGCTTTAGCTACTTTTATTATATTTGTAATAGTTTCATAGATTTATCGTGTGCTAGTTCCACTGCAGCAAAAATGTTCCGGAGACTTTATCTCATTTGCAAGTTGTGATAATGCTGTTGACTTAGAAATGAATTTCCCAGTTTTAGTCGTCTTCTGTCTTCTTCTTCCTCTCCATTTTTACTTTGAATTTTTAAATTCCTATTATTTAAAAACCTGTCATGACAGTGACTTCTGAGAACTGACAGCACATAGACCAGCTAAGTCTCATTTGCATCTCTTTTAGATGTTCCCACTCTTGCAGTTAACATTTAAACTAGTAAACCCAACACTAGGCATCCTTTTTATTTCTTGCTTCCACTGTCTGAAGTTGCTCAGTTTAGTCATCAAAGGAATAGAATAAAAATGGAGGATTGTTTTAATGCTGTAAAGTCCCTGAGGTTTCAAGCTTTGACAGCAAGAAAGACCCTTGGTATCTAGGAACAGACCGTGCAGGGTTTTGTAAATTGTATGGAGGGGTTGCTAGAGAATGAGAAGTTCTTGATACAATACTTTGTGGTCTTTGTAAGAAGTAGAAAATCTGTCAGTTTGTAACTTTTTTATTTTTTCAAGTATCAGAAATTTAAATTTCCAGCTCCAGTATACTAGAAGCCTTGAATTTCAAGTTGAATTGAACCATAGCCAGAATCTGATAAAGAAATCATCATTGCAGTTTTCTTATTTGACTTCTCTACTGTCTTTTGGATGGATGCCTCGTGAAAAAGACAATAGTGGCTGAAGTTCAAACTGATGTAAAAATTAAGACTAGTGAATTTTGTGTTGTCAGTTTGCTAATCAACTAAGTGGTACCTTGATACTAGTGTTATAAAAGCAGTAGCTTAAACATTTTTTAAGACTTCTTGTGAGCCTTTTTTCCTGTAGAACATTGTGTCCATCAAGTATAATTGTTCTTATTTGGAGGTGATAAATCTTGCTAAGCCTGTGGGTGTTTTAGTGTGTTTTCATACCATATAGCTTCTAATGAGTCACTGGAAAATGTGTGCATACTGTAATGAAGTTAGTCATACCCATACAGGTTAATGGAATATCTTTGTCACATATAAAAGTAGGTTTTCTTCATGTCAACTCTTCTAGTGACCTCACAAAATTATACTGGTTGATATTATTTTAGGGAAGTACATTATGGAAATTTTGGTAGAGGGAATATCTATTATATGTTCCAAGCATGACACTTATATATCTATTTCATTTCTAAGGACACATTATATCTAGCCCCTGCAAGGCATTTTAGTAACCAGTCTGGGTGAATCAGATTCTTCCTGCTGGATGTAATTAATTTTTAGGCCAATCTAATATTCTGTAGACCGCTTGTGTGTTATAGATCAGCTTGATTGCAATGACCCTTGAACTATGAACTTTAATTCAGGTTAGATCAGCTAGCTGAAGACACCTAGCAATTTATAAACAGATGTACGTGTTTCATACATCAGGAGTCTGTTTTATTCAGGTTTGTGGGAAAACACTGTCTCTTTATTCTCCTTTCAGTCTGTTGCCAGTACTCCGAAGGGCAAGATTGATACAGGGGTTTGCAGTATTTCCTTTCTTTGTCTCCTTAGGATAGGTGCCTTTCTAGAGAATTCTGTTAATAAAAATACTTCTTAAACTGTGTCCATATGTAATATTGAAAATAGCCTAGGTCTTTTATCCACAGAATTACCCTATGCAAAAATAGTTGAGGTGAGATGATGAGAGGTTTGTTTAGACTACAAGCTCTTGCAGCTAGGATTTTCTTTCCTTTTGCTAGGAATATTTTTGATGTACAAAATATAATAAGAAAGATATCCTAATTCTAGGAATTATATTCTTCCCTTTCAGTCCATTCAAGTTCAACTTTCTCAGTAATACAAAAGGCAATTTTGGTCAAACAGCAGCTCTAACAGTGCTGTTTACACAGGTATGTTCCACCCACTTAGTGTAATTCATCAGTAAAATGCGAAAACTTATCTATAGGCATTTCTGTATGTCTCAGCGCTGCATAAAATCCTAGCAGAGGAATTCTGTGATAAGTGTGCAGCCTTTCTTTCTAACTCGTGAACTGTATGCTGAGGGATTGTTTCAGCTACAACACTGTCTTTTTTGGCAGGTGATGTTAATGCTTTCTGACAGGAATCACTATGGAGGCTTGTTTTTCTCAGTTTGAGCTCTCATGTGTTAAGCTTTCACATGTCGAGCTTACAAGAACTTATCTGTATTTACAACTCACAGAATTATAAGTAGTACTGGTTTTGATAATGCCATTCTAAGATAATTTTATGAATTTTCTGTTCCTTGGTGATTAAAGTTTGCGTTTCAGTTTTCATCTGTCTTCTGAATCATAATTTAAGCCTGTGATAAAGATATTCATTTGTTAAACCAAATTCTATCAGTGATGAATTCTCATGTACTGAAAATAGCATGAATATCTTTTGTTCTTGCAGGGACGTTACCTGGTATAAAATCTGGTGTTTAAGTGTTCCATACTGCAATGCTGTGCTCAGGATATACTTCATTGACCATAAGCCCCTGTCAAACCATAACTGATAGTGCTTGGCTCCAAAAATGAAGAGACTATATAGGGGAAATCCAAATTTATCCCATTAGTCATACGAATCTTTTCCAGTTAATCAGGAAGTCTGCTTCTGTGTCTGTAAAGGACATAGCAAGTTGAGACAATTTTAGAGAGCTATTTTAATTGACAGAGTAAAACCCACAAACCAAAAGAAAATTCCAGATATGTTTTCCATAGCTGGGTATATGACACCTGTAATTTGTAATTGCTGAAATATACACATGAAGAGTGGAAGAACATGACAGCATCTTTTGTTCATATAATTCCCAACTTCCACTTGCAGGTGAATAAAGTAAAAATGTTTTATGTAATAACCAAGAAGTTTGCTAATTTTGTTGAATGTCTTAGAAATGTAGTAAAAAGCAAGAAAAAGTGTTTGCTGCAGTGTTTTGCAGATAAATATTCTAGTGGTGATTCTAAGCAGTGAGGTGCGGTATGGATGAGCAAGGTCTTAACATGCTTAGAGTTGGTGGAGATTATCAACATGTCAAAAGACAGATACATGCCTGCATCTGTTAGTATAACTATATGAGTAGAAATGGAATTTGTTTTATTTATATCTTTGAGAAATCGTCTCAGTAGATGCAGAAGAAACACATAGATACTTGTTGATAAAGAAACTGAGCACTGCTGTGGCCATCTGGATAAAAATAAACCAAGATACTTAACCAGAAGAAACAAATACTGCTATGTCACATTTCACATAGAAGCTTTCTTTTTTTTGGTGTTTTTCTCTTCCTTAGTATGTAATATTATATGTAATTATTATGTATGTAATATTTACATGTAATTGATCTAGACTGAAAATCCCCGTATAGTGGAGCACAGATCTCTTCTGCCAACAGGTATGTAGAAGCAAAAACACATGAAGCTACTTAGCAGCAGTCAGACCCTAAAAGTGCGTGAATTATGGTTGTCATCTTTTTACTGTGAAGCCATATTGTTAGACATTGTGTGAATAGAGGTAACTGGGTATTCTATGAAATATTTTTTGGCTGTCCTTGCACTTATATAAATCATAGGCATACATTAAACCAGCCTTTCATAATACTTCAGAATCCTGTCTTTATACTGAAATATGTATGTTAATATGGATAGTATCAATCCCTGTGGCTATTGGTGAAGAGAGGAAGTTGCAGGTGAGGAAAGTAAATGTCTTCCAGCTGAGGATGAATGTGGCAGCTGATGTTGGAGTAAGTTACATTACTAAATGGTTAGCATTTCATTTGCTGCCCACTGTCATCTTTGTTTGAAGTCCTTAAGCAAAAGCTTTGTCATGTACAAGAAAATCATCTCTCAAATACTTCTTTTGAGTTTCCATATGAGCCTGATATCTGTACTAAATTTCTGATAGTCTTACTAATTTTTTTTTTTAATATTGAGAAAAACTTCCCACTGATTTCAGCAGAGCTTCGTATTTCCATGGTGCAGGTTCTTTCCAAGGCTAGCGTACTTGTAATGTAGATACTGTTATACTTAAAATCATTTTACTTACACCTCATTGGCCATTTCAGTAGTTTTCAGCAGCTTCCTGATGGCATGTTCCTGATGCCTGCCACAGTATTGAAGATCTCTTCAAGTTACCTGGATTTGTTCAGTGTAGACCCAACCCAACGGCTGATATTAAACTGTTTTGTGGAATGGAAAGCACTGGGTAAGGGGGTTGTATAGAGAAATTCAAACCCTGTTGTCTCATCTTGTTTTTTGTGAGAACTTTTGTGCTTTTATTGAAGAGATCACTTTATTTGCTTTAGAAATCTGGTCTGAGTTATTTGCTAGTGATAGCTCTCATACAGCAGACATATACCTAGAGAACATGCAGCAGTTGAACAAGTTTTCACTCAGCATGTTCTTTGGTGATATCCTAATTTGTTTCTTTAAAGTCTTATTTAGCATTTTCTTTTAAAATCCTAAATTTTATCAAGGGATGCCTTTATGTTGCATGCTGGCGATCAGCATTTATATGGTTTATTTCTTATATCTATATATGAAAAGCTCTTAAAATACCCCAAAGTTTCATGTACTATCTTCTGAAGATCTTAAGGTCTAGCATTTGACATGTATATTGCTTTCCATAAGCTTTGTCAGCATCCAAAGAGAGTTTTATGCCTTTTGCTGTCATAGATACACCTTCCTCCCAACTTGCACTGTCTTTCTCCTTTATGAAACTGTTAGTATTTCTTCAGCCAGCAGTGTCTAAGCATGACTCATTGGAGAAATGTTACTGAGGCAATGTCTGTCTTTTCTGTCCCACACCCCTCCCTACACATGGATGTGTGTGTCACTTTTCCATAGAGAGTAAGAGGAGAAGAGGAAATTTTATGGAAATTATCGCAAAAGTATGGCTACAATAGTAATATTAATTCTTTACCCTATTTATTAGTTATTTCTTCTTCTGGAGAGGGAAGCTTGTACCTGGCTTTCGTTTTCTACAGTGCTGAAAGTGACTGCAAAATTTCAACAGATAAACCTTTCCTTGAGAGTGAAATTGGTAACTAAAGACAAACCTTATCTTCAAAATCGATCGGTGTTTTGCTTATTTTCCAGAGAACATTGCATTAGCATCTTTCATGCTATAATTGCCATTAATAATATGTTGTGATAGAACTGAAATGCCTCATTGAGCTGCATATTCTCTACATTTTTAGTGGGTGTCCCATATCATTTACTTATGGAGACTTTTAATGGCTCCATACTGATTCTTAAAGCTAGTTTAAAGGAATTGCAATCCCAATACAAGGTCACTGCCAGAGCCTTATACCTGTTTCTCTTCCATTAGTATTTCACAAGCAGGAAAGGACAAGAAATGAAATGTGTTTCTTAGCTTATCAGAGCTATGAGGGGAGTTGCTATTAATTACTGCAACAGAGCGATAATATTAATATCCTTGCCTGGCTGCTCCTATATGCAGAGTATTAAATGGAATATGAAAGCATTTGCTGTTTTTAAAGAACACAGGCAAGAATTAGTTCCAGTTTCTCTGGGCTTTGTCTCCCTGTGGTATAGTTGGGATATAATTTGAAAAAGGACTTTCAACTGAAATAAAAACATACCTGCAGAGGTAATTAAAAAAAAAAAAAAAGCCAAAATTGAGTACTGAGGGAGAGGTGCTTCTGAAGTCTTTATGCTGAGTGAGAGACCAGCTAGGGCTGGAAAGACTGTGTCCCTTCATAGAGCTCACACACCTAAACCAGTGCTGCAGGTGAACTGTTCAGAATTTGTATTTAAACTGGTTGGAATAAAAATAATGTCTCCAGAAATAGTGTTTTCTGACCACTTAATAAAGGCAGCATTTGAGACAGAATTAGAAAACACTATCTATGGATGGCTCAGACTGAGGGAGTCTGTCTGGTTTGTCCTGTCTTTCAGGAGGGTGTCCCCTAATTGGCACTTGGATGGCCTCCTCATGGAAATATTTTTCTCTTTTTCCCTAAAGCTGGGCTCCTTTTGGAATTACTTAATTTTACATGGATCCATATAACTGCAGTCACTGGATAAAAATTGCCCACTTCTTCTCAGTGAGTGCCCCAACAATTAACTTAGAGACACTTCATGCCATTCTTCACATTGGCCATGGCCTGTTGCTGAATGTATATTCTAACTCCAGAGCTGTAACTCAAAAGGCCAACATCACCTTTGTCTCCCCCCAAAATATGATTGTTGTGACTATTTTAAGACAGTTTCAGTCCTTGCCATAAGTCATTGTCAGTACACCAAGTGTGTGCACCACATCAGTTGCTCTTTGACTTCTCTTATGCTGTACTCTTCAATTCTGATTCTTCAAAACTCAACTCTGTCTCAAATGCACAAGCTCACTTATCTATTTAACTCCTGGTGATTTTAGTGATGAAGCCCTGAATTGTCCGTAGTGTGATTGGGTCTTCTTCTATATGAATTTGTCCAAAGTAATCAAAATTTGCTACCTGCTTGATACTGTGCATTAGCCTCATTCTATCTTGACTGCTGGTAGCAAGGAATATAATTTGTCAAGTATATAGTATTGAGTTAATTTATGCATTCACTTGTAGCCATGTACTAAGGAGACTAGTCTCAAAATGCATTTAAACTACAAAAGGAAATAGTATTAAACAATTAGGAGGCAAGAGAGCTGTAAAAGTATATTAAGCATTGTCAAAGTTAGGGATTTTAGAAAGTTAAACAAAGGTATAAGCAAAAGAACCTAAAACTTTATTTTAATACCCACCTTTAGGCAGGTTAGACAATGAAAAATTATCATTCAGCCAGAGAGAGTTTAAATAGCAAAAAAACCCAAGATAAGGTTTACCGGGCAATTGATGGTCATGGCCTGATGCCATATGGTTCTGGCAGAATGCACAATTAACCTTTTTGTTTTATTATGCCTGCTTCAGATACCTGCAAGGTTATAAAATTGCCCTGGGAAAATGAATTTGAGTGACCTATGGCTATGTAATGACATGAATAGTAACAAGAGGTGATAGCTCCAGCAAAGAAATAAGTATTCTTACTTAGCTACTGAGCCTTATTAACTGTATATGTTACAGTATATTTAGTTTAAGTACTTGGTTTATTTATTTTCTAACAATTCGTTACTGTGGGGTAATGTTAGTGCTTCACAAAAACATTACTCGGTTATACTTAGTCATGGAACAAAATTAAAGCTATTCTGTACCTAATTTACAGTATGCTGATTTCTAGAAGTATTAAAAAATTTTCATCTGTAGCAGTGATGCAGATGTATGAACAGGTATTGAATTTACAGTCTGCTATTTATCATAACTCCCGTGTCACTGGGGAAGATGCAGTGTTTGAATTGAGATATATAAGCATTGAAAAAAATTTATAGCTATTTTGACTTTCTGAAATATTTATTTTTTTTTTCTTTTAGGTTGAAAAACATAAACCCATATTATTTTTCTCTTCTTCTAAATAAAAGTTACATCTATTGCAAGATACTTGCCTAGGTAGAAAATTTGTATCACCCAAAGCATCAGCCTTAATCTGGTTGCATTCCACTGAGCTCGGTCAGACCCTCCACAGCTTCTTCACCTGTTAGCAGCACCATTCCCATTCAGGATAGCCACTCTTGCAGAAACTAAATGTCCTCCCTGACACTTGGCAGGGATTGGCAAAAAGAAAGAGCTTATGTAATGTATCCCAGCCAATGACTTATTAATACAAAGTGAAAATCAAGGACAGAAAATTTTGCTGAGAGCTTCCATACAAGAACTGGCCAAAATGCGATTTAGGAACTGGGCTATACAGCTAATGACCAACTAATAAGAGTGAAGTGCTCTATGACTATTTTGTCTTAATGCAATGTGAATTTTAGTCTGAAATTAAAATAACTGCTTTTTAAAATGAAATTTCATTATAATAGGGAAATTAATTATGAATAATTTTTTTGAAGGGTCTGTTGCAACTCTTCTAGGAAAACATAATACATTGGCAGTATGACTGGTGATACTTCTGAGAGAGGGGTTCCATGAAAAAGCTGGCTTTACTAACAGTGTGTTTTAAATAAGGATTTTAAACAAGGTTTTCAGATACTACTGATTTCAGTTGTTTACTTGGACTGGAAAAAGCTGTGTAGTGACCTAGTGCTGAACCCCAGGATTTAGCTTTGTGTGACTTCACTGAAGTGTTTTTGTACAGTGGGCTCCTGTTCATGCCTGAAGTCTTGTTAAATTTGTTGTCTTCATCCAGCAGATTTAATATGCTAATGATTTTTATGTTACAAGAATATCCCAAGAAGTGAGAAAAGAAGTATATTTTGCATCTTCAGATGCCTAGATTAAAAGAAAAATCTATTTAATTGTTCAAAACTTTCCCTAAATCAACACTAATTTATTATGCAGCAGTTTAATCTTGTGTTACAAGAGAGAAACAGAGTGTTTAAGATGGGGAGAGGGAGACACAGAAGGCAAGAAAAGGAAAAATGTAACAGCCATGCGTGAAGAATTTTCTTTCTGAACAACTTTTGATTGTACTCTTGCTTAGGGCAAAATAGAAAGGCATTGCTGTTTAATGTATTACAGAGAGACAGTGTACTAAAATCAACCTATTGCTGTTGATGTTGAGGTCAGAATGTTTTTTTCTTCTTTATTGCAATACTCTGCTTCCAGTAGGAATCCAAGGAACTTAAAGTCCAATTTTTTAATTTTTAGGGGCTTTTTTGGAGAAAGTGGAGATAGCATCCCCACAACATAATGTGCTAGCCTAAATTAAAAGTAGGAGGCAGCAAGGGAAACAAAAATTTCCAGCAGTGTCTTTCTCTCCCTTGGAAGATCAGGTCTTCCTTACATGACTGGAGAACAATTTTCTTCATTATTACTTGCTGGTTTGAATTGACTGTAATAATTATTATTCTGAACCATTAGAGTGAATGGATGGCTGTTGTGATGGATAACTGTAATGTTGACTTACTGGTCCCATTTGAAACAAACTGGCTGAGCCATCTTAATGAGGTTTTCCTGGAGTGTGTGCACATTTCAAATAATTAAAGATAAATTGAATATGAGTCCCATGTAATTACAACTGAATTTATTTGATTATATTCCCCACAAGGAGGGTAGATACAAAAGGTTTCAGTAATTTTAGAGTTTTTTGAAGTTTGTAGATATGATGTCTCTATTAATTGTCAGTTTTAAAAAATTAATGACATTGAAAGTATTCTTGGAGCACTTAATGTCATCTTTTATCATCTTTTATCATAGCTTTTATCAATATCCACTTGATTACATCTATTATTATTTTCTGTTGGGTGCAGTGGAAGGTTGTGTGACCCTATGACCGCAGAAAGGGGATGGATCAAAAATGGGGCAGTGTTTTCCTCTTGCTCTTAAAACATCTTAAAACATTTTTAGTAATTTTTTTTCTTAACATTCAAGTAATCAATACTTGCTTATGAAAGTGAAAGCTGAACGTGTAAGAAAAGGTAGCAGCCTCCTAGAGCATTTTTGTATCGGTGATCACCTCTGGGGTGCTCTTTAAGGGTAACATCTGAGTGTTTCTGTTCATAACGGAATGTCTAGAACAAAAATAAGTCAGCAATAAAAGAAAGTTCTCTGTTTAAAAGGAAAAAGCTGTAAATTACTGTGAATTATTGGTTAAATTAGTGTGAATGTGTAAACCTTGAAAATTTGTACTCCACTGTTTGTTTGACTGGACTCATAGTAATACATTGATTAACAAAGTGATAATCAAAGTAAATCTTTAGGATAATGCAGAATAGGCTGTCAGATCATCTTCTGAATAAGGTGTTGAAGCTTGTGAATAGATTTTATTAAGGGTTTCTAAGTAAATTATGCATGTATTATCTAGTTCAGAAGTCAGAAAAATGTTGCATTAAAATCCCCAAGCTTGCTTTTCATAGTGGTGGATATACTCAGTAACTCTTAGATAAAAAGGAAGTACAATCATAAATTTTTGTGAAAGTAAAGCTAATTCTCTGAGATACCATTTTCTTAACTTTCACATGGACTTGTTAAAACACCAAACCTGAGCAGTCAAAATATTTAAGTAAAACTGTCCAGCTGAATTTTAAAAATTACATTCATGGGAATTACCTCTTTTTTGGCACTTTTTTCCTTTAACTAAACATTAAGTTCAGCTGAAAATTCAGTGTAGCTTGGGATTTGAGTAAATTAAATCTGCCTTTCATGTCTGAAGCAGTACCAGGACTAGGCATTGTAATCTAGCACGGGGACTGAGCTTCTATAGAGATTTAAAATAGGGCACCAAGATGGAAGCCCAGGAGCCAGGTTGATAATGTGCACATGTGCCACAATGTATAGAGTGAGGCAGATCTTTAACATAGCAGGTGCTGCATATAGGTGAATGTTGTCCTTTTTTTCGGTAGTCAATGTGTGAATCTAGCTGTTCAGTTGTCCAACTCTAGCATTGAATAACTTCTCACGGAAGAAGGCTGAGGACCTGTTTGAGGACCTAATTTGAGCTTTACTAAGGCTTGTGTTCTAGGAAATGGCCTGAATTAGGCAACTATTTTAAAAACATACATGAGTGGCTTCCTCTGTCTGTCATTCCAGTTACACTGTGAAGTACAAAGACCTAAATGCAGGCACACTCACAAAAAACCCTTCAAACAAACAAACAAAAAAAGATATACTTAGTGTGATTAAATACACTTCTAATGTGTGTAGTTTTTTATTAAAACAGTTTTTCTAAATGCATTTTCCTGTCAATATTTATACATAGAATGTATGGCAGAATTGTGATATACTGCTATGGGAAGGCATGCCTTCTCATGGTTGTGGGCACAGATACCTCCTGAGAAAAGTGACAGAAATGGGCACCACTAGGGTAAATAATTCTTGTTTGTATTGCTAGGTCATATTAAAAGTCTTTATACAAATGGTATTGAAAATCTATCAAAAGACCTTGGCTCAGAAGATGATTTCATGATTCTCTAGAGGATGATACGCTGTCAGCTGTAGCTGAAAGAAGCATTAGCTTTTGGTGGTTTGGTGTTTAAGAAGTCCGTGTGAAAGTGATTTGCTGTGGTTTTTTTGTTTATTTTTTTAATAGACAGTATATTCTCTGGTCATTGCATTTCTGGATGCAATTCAGCGCTGTCCAAATGTCAAATTTATCTTGTAGAGAAGTGAAGCATTACTGACCTTGCGTTTATACTTCATAAAACTTCAGCTATCATTCATTTAAATATATGGCAATTTATCTTAATTTTATGCAATGTGTGGGCAGAAATATATAAAGTTTATATGAGGTGACCATTCATTAGTACATGTACTGGTGAGTTTTAATAAAGCATGAGTGTTGTACTTCAGTATAATCTGTGCAGTCTACATGGCTTGGAAACCTCAAGCAAAATCTTGCATCACAAAATAAACATGGGTGAAAAAATAGAGATTGATAAAAAAATTTCCCATGCTATTTTAAAAGAAATTAATGTTTGGAGTTGGCTGTTCTCTAACAAGGTTTAAGTTCAGCTTCCATAACTTGAATAAAGGCCTGTTTTAAAAATATTTTTCTTCAAAATCAGCTTTTCACATTTAGAGTACTCTCACATTTACATATTACTACACATTCATATAGCATTGGTAATATTTTTTTCAAATCAGGTTTTGTATATGGATTCCTAGTGTCTATGCATGTTTGGACTCTGAGTCTCATTCGTCTCTCTGAGACCTATTCATTCTACTGGCAATACCCTTTTAATTGTTAGAAAATGATTTATTTTTTCCATATATTTAAGCAGACAGTGTTTCTAAGCCAGTGCAGTATTATGTCATAAAATATTCAATATCCTAGATCTATGCCGAATATGTGTTTTCAAAACCCAGTTTAAAAGGAGATGCTTCTTTTTTCACAAAATTATTGTATTTGGGGATTCAACATTAATTTATATAGATACTGTAGATGATGTTTTTCTCTTCAGCAATACTAGAAGAGAGGCTTGCACACATTGATTTGTGTTAGGTGAGCTGTTTCAGTTTTCCTTCCACTTCTGAAGTTTTTGAAAAATCGTATTTAAGTGTGATTAATCTAAGTAAGTTTGCCTCACTTCTCTAAACTGTCTGTTTCTATTAAGAAAGTACTTGGCATTCTGACAGAATTTATATAAAAATCCTATCCAATCAGGCTGCTACTATCAAAGCAATTTCAAGTCAGGATTTCTCCTTGTTCTTCCTTAAGTACCTGTTGGAGAGGGGTGTGTAAGCTGTGGTTCTGGCTGTTTGAACAGAAAAGCTGTTCGGATTGCCTATTTTTGTATGTAGTAATCCTGTAAAATTTTAAATTAATTGAAACAGTTTTTCCCCACCAGGTGCCACGTAGGTCATCTATCACCTTATATCCTCACGAGCTTCAGGTTTTAATTTTTTATTTTAAAGCTCTGAAACAGGCTGTTTGACACCTTGCTGGTTAGCAGCAGGGCTTACTTTCCACTGATCGTAATCCGTAAGCCTGCCTTATGGTTTTGACTTGCTCTAAATAGTGCAGCCTTTGAAAAATCCCTGTTCGCTGAGGAGCCTGAACTCACAACACCAACTGCTGTCTTAATCCAGTTGTGTGTTGTAGGGATGGCACCAGGTGTATCCAAAGCATGTAAAGCCCAGTCACACTGCACTGATGATGACTGTATCTGGCATTGCTGGGGACTGCAGAGGGAGGGTGATCACACCGCTGACATTACACATCCAGTGCTGGTGCATTGGACTGTAGTTTGCAGTAATCTAGCAGCAATGTAGAGACATGCACAAGTGTTAAGTGCTCTGAACTTATATTTAAGTTTGATACTATGAGTTGCACAGAGTAAGGAATGATGCTATCTGTCTGACTTAGTGTAAAAAGACAGGCACCCTTACAGGATATTACCTACCTGTCCTGGTTTTATATTGCTGTTCTTCATGGAATCTGGGTGCTTTCTCAACTGAAAACAAACTCTCAGGAGTAATATACAGGCAGACATGTTAAATGCTGAGTATGACGAATGTAATAGGTCTGTGAATATTCTAGCAGTTAAATCTGTTGGTGCAGCTGGTATCCATCCATAGCTTTTTCTCCTTCTGTGAAATGACTGGCTGCTTGCTCTGACTGAGGTAAATCTTAGTCAACTTGGCAAATAAGCAGTCATGCATGCTTCTGACTTTATCAGGATTGTCACACTTACTTGCAAATACAGTTGGCAAAAAAAAATAAATTCTCCTAACTTTAGAAGAAGCCTGTTTTTGTGTTGGTTTGGTTTTTTTTTTTGTTATACTTCCGTTGTACTGAATCAGTACAAACAATAAACTCTTACTTATTATTTTTGTTTCTGTTCAGTTCTGCATGTACTGTTCATGTGCTAGGGAAGGTCACAAAAAACAATAATATTTAGACAACATTACCTTATATTTCACCTTTGCTGCATTACTCTTTAAATACTGGGATTACAGAGCAAAGATGAAACTAAACCATAGACTTTGTATTTTGTCTACGTAAGGGAGTGAGATGTAACTAGTGACCTCTGATACATAATAAAATGAGTGGATGATTGCTTACATTTTAAGCTAACAATAGCTTTTTTCTCCCTGTAATTTTTCATCAGTGATAGATTGAAAGATTTGCTCCCAAATAAGTTCAAAATCCAGAAGCTTTCCACTTGCTCAGAGGTGTGGATATAATCTATAAAAGCCAGATGTATTTGCTCAAATTTTAAAATATTTGTCTTCAGCAAATAGTGTTAGGAGTCAAACGCTGGAATTGATCACTCCACCAGATACAGATTTGTCTCTTTTGCCTCCCACTAGACTATTTTTATTTGGCAATGCAGTAGTGTAAATGTCAAAACAAAAAAAAGCCTCAGCTTAACACAAGAATGTGGCCTTTGCTGTAAAATGAATTACCATATTCCTTCAGCAATTGCAGATATTGTTGGATTTATAATTTTTACATTTCCAAACAATATGTTTATTTTTTAGCAGGTTTGTTTACACTGTTTGCAAGCCAAATGATTTTTCAAAACACGTGATGTGCTTAGTGGCATGAACAGCAAATGAGGGTTTAAGATGATGAAGATTAAAGAAATCTATCACATTTCCTTTCAGTAATCTGAAATTGCTTTGAAATGAATCTTTAGCAATGAGTTTAACAAAGGTATAAAAATATTGTGCTAGCATTGTGCTAATAAAAAGACTGTCAGTATCTTTATTTCATAATAATCTAGAAATAAAAGTGCTCTTTAGAAGACACTAATAAAGGAGGCAAATATGAATAATTTAAAAATTACCATTGTAGCAGTTATTTTAAAAAATAAAGTGAAGTGGATGATCTAAAATAATTCAGTTTCATTTCACAGTCACTGCCAGTATTACATTTTCTGCAAGATTACACTGTTTGCATTTGCATCAAGTAGGATTGTGTTTGCTGTGAAGATAAGTACCAGATAGATCTCCTCTATAAGCGCTGCACTGGTGGGCATGCAAAGCCAATATTGGGTCAGATGCAATTTTTAGCAGGGTATGACTTTTCCTAGTTGCTTTATTCTTGCTTCTGCCTCCTATTGCTCATCATCTAGCTCAAGCTAACTAGGCTGGCAAGAACTGTGTTTTCCAAAGTACTTGCTTCTCCATAGTAGGAGGTTTGGCTGGTTTCTTACAGCCAGAGTGCACCCTGCGTGCCTCTGCCCAGCTTGTCTGTGACAGCAGGAGGGCACGATGCTGACTTGGGCTTTCTGGGTCATATCTGTAATAAACACGATCTTTTTTCCTTCTAACTACACCACATTAAAACCTGAATGAATTATTATAATTGCGTCATAACACATACCTTAACTTTGTAACCAAGCAAGCAGGAGTCTTGGATGTCTCTTATACCACAGGTTATGTTTCCTTTGTGTATCTGTCTGAGAGTCTACCTGCCTAGCAGTGGATATAAAAGGATCTGACTTGGGCTCTTATCACATTCATAGAATCCCCTGTCATGCACAAGATTTCCTGCCCTGTGTAGCATTTTTGCTCATGATGAAGGTAAACTGTCCTTCCTTTCTAAAGAACAAATGGAGTTCTTAAAGCTGTGGTGCTGTCAGATGCTGCTGTTCAGCACTTAGCCTGCATTCCCAGCATGTCCAGCCTAGCCTCTCTTTCATATATCATTCCAGTTTGGTTTTTTGTTGTTACTGCCCTTTTCCCTTCCTGGACATGGATATCTAAATTGTTTTTTCAGAAATCAGTCTCCTGCATTGTAATGGTGTATTATAAGGTAATGATTGTTTTCTTTCAACTTCTTATAATATTTAATTAAGGATTCAAAAGGATCTTTTTCTTTGTGTTGATTCTTGTTTAGAGGGAAAAGAAGTCCCTCAGGAGAACTACTAAATTATTTCTTAGTAAGGCAAGCTTGTGAGGCTTTGTTTCCACCAGATTAGCTAAAATACATGCTGCCTGTTCACTTAAGTCACAAAGGCCCTGATTGTAGGAAATGAACTGTTAAATTCAGTGGAGTGCCTTCTGCCCAAAGTTACTCCATTTTGCAGTAATTCACGTGGGTACATTTTGAACCTGTTAAGAGTAATTTCTGGAGTCTAATTCTTCTGCATTCCACTGACATAAATTCAGAATCTCGCAAAATGCTGAACTTTTCATGTTACTGGTATTTACTGAGGTTTTCATAGTAGACCTTTATGTCCACTATCTCGTTCTGTAAGTCCAAGAAAAAAGTGCTTAACTGCTTCACAACTGAAGAATTTTATTTGCCAAGCCCAGTGTTCAGGTATCTTAATATAAATGTATGTATTACTACGGCAATCATCCTCTTTCATGGTAGTACAAAGTATCTGCATGGATAAAGTAACAGTTTACAATAAAGTGGTGTTATTAATATTACATCTAATATTCATTTCTGAAACTAGACTATGTTATGTTTGCTGTTGTTTGGCTGAACTTTAGTCTAATGAATGTACCAGCCTTCTGTCTGTGCAGTAATGCTGCTCTGCTTTGCCCAGGTTGAAAAGGCTGAGAATCTATCCCCTGAAACATGTCATGTAGCCAAGCCTATTTGGTTCATATTCTAAAGGATGATGGAATATAATCTACTGTTTGGGTGCATGAAAACTGATTAAAATTGCATCTTCATGGATTTATTCTGAATTCTGCTTCTAAAAAGTGAAAGCACAGAAACTAAGGTCTTCTGTCAAGCTTGGGTGGCAAACATTTACTTTTCCCTTTCATGTTACCTTAGGCCTCATCAAGGAAACAGCTTTCCTATTGAAGGGAGAGAGAGAGTTCATATTGGAGCGTTTTTTCGATATCTGCTGAATCTTTGATTAGTGCTTCACTGGTATTTATTATCATCATAAAGCTGTTATGAAATAGAAACTGTTCAGTCAGTTTTCAGAGGAAAATCTGAAACAAAGGCACAAAAGTACCCTGTGACAATGTGAAGTGTTGAAGAGTAGTTTCTTGGATCTTAGGCTGACATGTTAACTGCTGGATCTTCCTTTTTGAAGCAAATGTAGTTTGAGATGATTTTGTTCTCTGGTTTAGATATTATGGGAAAAAAAGTCCTAGATATTCATCTTAAATATTTTTACAGATGAAAAAATATCCCTATAGGAAACACTGATGAGCTTCCCAATAAGTAGTACTTTTATAAATTACCTAACCTTTGTTTCATTTTAGTCATGTCCTATGAGAAGTAAACAGGATAATGTTCAACTACTGCATTATTTAGAGTTTTTGGAGTACATTTTGAAAGCCCCATACAAAGCTCTGTCCGCAGGATTCCCATTAAACACAATGGGAGCCGCGTGGCTAAAATCCAGCAGAGTGTGGAATCGCATATACCCATAGGACTGACACTTGATCTGTACAAAACTAATCCTTGTATTGTCCCTGACAGTGTT
>JBCJKH010030105.1:0-39379 GCA_039877255.1 Loriculus beryllinus | reverse complement strand
TTAATGATTAGGCAAAGCAGATGGTTATATTACAAATTCTGATTAAGACATACCATCTTATTTTTATCTTCTTTTTTTTTCTTTTATGATTTATATTCTATTTCAGGCTCTGTGTGTGGTCTGGACAGGGCCTCAGTACAGCAGAGACTTCAAGATTTGTGCCAAGCTGTGCGATGTTACAGTGGTCTGATGATACGGGTTGCTGCTATTTTCTGTTTTAACAACAACTCTTTTCCTTTAACGTTACAAAGATGGCAGTTTGTTAGCATTTTTAATTGAACTCCCTATGAAGTGTGAATGATAGGTGGAGCTGGCACAAGGGATGATCCGGAATGAATTAATAATTTTAACAATGAACTGGAGTTCATTTCACCTACAGAAAACCCCTCCACTGTGAGTAGCCAATAGACTCAGCATTTGTGCTTGTGTGTCTCCATCACCACCACAAGCCTTAATACTTTGTATAGTCTGTTTCCTTTTAAATGCTGCTTCAGGCTTGAGTTCACATGTCTTTCCTTAGCTCTTACTATTTTTGTAGCAGAGCCAACAGCCTGACAGCACTTTTGAAAATGAATGAATGGGGTTAAAGTACTGAAGTACTGACCGATATACTGCTTTTATGGCTGTTCCCCGTGGTTTTGACTGCTGAGCAGTCCACTATTAGTAATTCACAGAGAACAGGTGATTGAAATTCAGAGTGTAGGTTTCTTATGAACTCTATAACTTTTTTTTTCGTCTAACAGTGAAATAACCTGCTTTAGAAGAGTCCCTCCTCATAATGTCACTGTCAGGAAGCTTACTTCAGCCTGTGTTATTCCAGCCTTACCCGGCCTCCGTGGATTAATTTACAGAGGCTGTGATTGTTTCAAACATAGATGTATCTAGCTCATGCTGCAGTGTGCCTACTGGCACAGCAGCTGCAGCTCCCTAAGTCAACACGTGTGAGAAGAGACTTGGGAACCTTATCCAGGACAGGCCAGTGGGCTCTCATTATCCAGCCATCTGGACCCCAGATTATTGCAGATATGACATGTGCAGCAAAGGCTGCCACACAAATACGTGTTATGAATTCAGCTCATTTTATGTTGAGTTATAGAGTTTTGAATTCACTCTGTTCCTTCATCTACCATAAACAAACACATGTGTCTGCGTACACACACACTACTGCCTTTATATGCTGTGCCTACCTGTTCACCCACTCACACCCTAATTAGCTTCACTGAGCTCTCTCCCATGAAAGTCCACCATTCAGCTTCCATGTGCTTTACCTCTGTGAGGTTATTATTTCCACTCTTATCTCATACCAGCCCGTCTGTCTTGCTGACTGGCTTCAGTGACATTTACAATGTTCCAGGAAGATGATTTCTCTCTTTATCTCTTTGCTTAATGAGTGCCATGACTATGTGCGGGGGGAGAAACCTGGCAATTCAGGAATGGGAAGCAATTATACATCATGCACCCTGTAGCTTTTATATTTATATTTTATATTAACGATTGCTGTGAAATGAGAAGCCAGGCCTTTGAACAAAGAAATGTATAACAAGCTGGGACAAGTGTGGTGAGGCAAATGTTCATGTGGAACAAATATTTCTATAAACCAATTCAAGAGCACAGGAGAATTTTTAAGGGACTCATTTGCAGGACATAAATACTGACCTTATGTAGTGTTTATGTATAGGAACCATCCTCAAAGTTACAATATAAAGTACAGACTATATCTGGAGGAATTAGGTTGTATAAAGAGTTGACTCATGAGGCCTTATTTTAATCTCTGAACCACTGGAAAAAGGCACTCAACTGAAGCACCCAGCCCAGATGACTAGCCTTTCTAAACCCCTTAGATGGTACTCAGTGGAGGATAACGACACGTCTACAGACCACTTCTGAAAAACTGCCTGACAACTGCCTATCCCTCTATATTCACTGTGGAAATTTCAGGATGGAAGACAGAATCCTAAATAGGCTAAGGTATGTGGTGTGAAATGCCTGTATGATCCCATACTTTTGCTAATCCCTTCCTTTTCCCCACAAGTTCAAATTATATTAAGATGAAGCAAAGTGGGTTTTGTTCATCTTAGAAAGCACAGGCATAAATGGCACTGCATGCATTTTGGATGAGCCCTCTATAGTATAATACCTGCTGTAAGGAATGGATGACTGGAATCCATATATTTCTCTGGGCAGAATATGGTACAACAACTTTTATGTGTCTAGGCCACCTGTGAAAACCATTACTCTGAGGAGGCTGAGTTTATTTAATTATATTAATTATTTACAAGCTCATACATCATGGAACTCTACACCTTAAAACAGTAACTGGATTTGTTACTGGATCTCCATTCTCTGACTCTGCTTTTTCTCTAAAATAAACGCCTTTTGGTTTCTTGCAACAACATTTTCTTTTTTCCTTGTAGGCTCTTTACTTATTCTAGCTCCTATTCTTTCTTAACCTGGCTCTTATACTTCCTTTTGACTTTAGCATAGTGCATTCTCCACTAACTGTGTTTCCTCAGTATCGCTTCATCCGCCTCTCCAGTTAAGTTAAATATAAACAGGTACAGGTTGCCGTTCCAGTCGTTTTTTTCTGTGGTCATTGCTTGTGGTGTCTTGCTATATTAAGGTCAGATGCTCTTTGAGCTGGTATTGTCTCTTTGCTTGTTAGGTACCTGGCATGTTTTCTCACACTAGAAAAATAATAAGGTCAGTTTGCAGAAATACCTTTCAAACATTTCTGAGTATCCTGTCTGGTAGGAAAGATGAACTTCTTTCTCTACATTTAGATAGCCATCTAAATCCCTTTTCTCAGCCCTCTTGTGCATTGTTCTGGGAGTTTTCTTCCTGTGGACTGCTCAGCAGATTCATGTGGACCATCTCCAGGTCAGCCCCTAGGTTTTGCTGCTTTACAGCTCCTAGTTAAGAAAGTTTATGAAAAAAAGGGTCATTGTTGTCTCTGTTCCCTCTTGTTCAATTTGGAGGATGTTCTGGCATTCAGTAAGCTTCAGTGAATCCCGGTGATCTGGCACCGGGTCTGGGCTTTGCTTACTTCCTAACTTAGACTTATAGGCCAGGAAAATGTTGTAATGTAGTTTCTTCTCTCAAGTTAGTCCTTGGAGATTCCTCCTCTTCAAATTCAACTGCAGACCTTCATATATTATTTTCTCTGCTGTTTTTTAGCTCAGCAGATTTCTTGGAACTTCCTGCCTAATGGGTCCATCGCCTCCTCTTCACTCCTTATATGAGCACAAGGTCATGGTAAGGTTGTTTACTCATAAGTCTGCTTTCAGAAACCCTTGTCCTTTCAGTTTGCAACCTTTTAAACCCTTGCAGGACTTTAAACGTTTTCAGCTCAGTTGATTCTTTTCTTCCGAGTTTTCAGTTTATGTGATTAATCTTTATTTTTCAGTGTGTGTACTTGAGTGCTACAAGATTCTTATGCAAACACAAAAGACAAGAAATAAATATGTTGTACAAAAGGCAACTGGATTGGAATGAGAAAGGATAACTTCAGTTTTAGCCTAACAAAAAAAGGAAGGAAATAAGCAGATGTGATCAGGCCATGAAGGCTACACAGAGCAGAAAACAGGCACTTATTCTTCAGGTGTTTCACAGTTGGGATTGATTGATTGATTGATTGATTGATTGATCCCAAAGACAGGACTGTGAGATTGTCACACTGAAGTTTGACACTCAAGCTCTTTTTTGACATCTGTCAAGTGGTAGTCACAGTTGACAGTGGGTACAAAACTATACACACTATATACAAAACTATACACAACTGGGGTTAGAGCTTAAAAATTATCTAATTCTCCTGTGTTCGAGAAGGTCTGGACACTTAGTGTGAAATACAGACAGTGATAGTAATTTAGAAAATTTTGGGCTTTGTTATATCTATAGGAAAATGTTCTCTGATTTTAAGAGTATTATCTAAAAGCTTTACCAATTGTTAAAGAGCTGAAAGATAACATGAGGAGAAACTGTCAAAATTATGGCTATTTACCTTTGGGCATTTAAAAAGTAAGCACATGTGGATGGCTGATCCCCTTGTACTGGGAAAAAGGAACCAGAGCATAGCAACCTAGTCTATCAAGTTATGTTGCCAGATCAAAGGTAGCTAACAGCTGCTGGAAAGGGGAATAGTATAAGAAAAAATGCAGACCTTTGGAATTATATGAATCAATTCAATAAAAAAAATTCTCAAGAGGAATCCTGAAGCAGCTGATACTGGAAAACCTTGTAAGTATGCAGTTTGTGTGAATCCAAAACCTAACCACCTTTCAAGGTAATGCAGATAGGCGTTTGGAGGCTTCAGTGTGTGTTCTAGGTGAATTCAGAAAATATTTGAAAGTCAGGACTTAATTAAGTATCCTGTCCCGGACAGGATGAAGGAGATTTTGTTATTCACACAGCAGGCTCACTGTAAGTTAAGCAGATTTAAATGAAGGCTGCATCTTCTTTCTGAAACAGAGAAAATATCTGACAGCCAGGGTAATGGTTAATGAAATTTATTTAGAGTTTGATGGGACATACATAAAAAGAGGCTTGGAACTGCCTTTTTTTTTTTTATCTACTTGAAGGAAATCGGATTTGCCAAATTCTTCCCTCCCACTTGTCCAGAATTAGGTGGAGAACATAATTTTGAGCAACAAGAAAAATAAACTCACTATTTCTACCCTTTCACTCCGATAAGGGTTTGGAGAATGGGCCTGTAGGCTGACAATTGCGTTGTTTTCAAAGCTTAAGTCTGTTTTAATGGAAATATGTATCAAATAGTTTCCTACTCACTGAGAATGCCTTTCATTTTTAAAAACTTACAAGTGTTTCAGGAAATATTTTGAACTTTATAGTTCCACCCTCCTCCTGACAAACCCTACTAGAAGAAAAAATTATTTCCAGCTAAACATAAACAGTTGCCAGTGCTCATAGAACCAAACACACTGTTTTAGTAATATCTTGCCAGCACTGCCATAGCTTCATAAAGCAGACCTTTAATGGAACTCTTCCGTTCTTTTCAGCTACACACTGATATATTCACATACATATGTAGAGGAAGCTCTTTTTCCTAGTTGCAGTCTTCATGAACAGTAGGATCTGTGCTGTAAGCACTCCAAACCAGAAAGTCTACTACATAAACTGCTCAGAAATGTAATGATGTGTTTGGAGTACGTGTGCATGGCACCTTTCTGCTGCTTCATTAGGTCAAGTAATAGTATTTAATCTTTGCACACTTTGGATTGTGCAAAAAAAACCAGAGAATGTTTTGTACATCATGAGCGCCTGACTTTACAGACCAGCCTGAATCCTGGAAATGCAAGTGAGAGCTCCAGTATGTGGCACTGATTCTCGAAACCACAGCCAGTACTGGGCAATGCCCTCCCATGTGGTACCATCTAAAGAAAAAAAGAGGATTCTGGAGGATAAAAGCTGTCAATCAAACTTAAAAGAACTGTGACATGTGGTGCAGGAAGTAAGATTATAATAATGGGAGGAGTTTGTGAATAGGGATGATGCTTACTGTTGAAGATAACCTCTCTTCTGAAAAGAAGCCTTCGGAACATAGGAGCGACCATGAAGAATTTCTTCACCTTTTCTTTAATGATAGTGGGTAGCTGTTCTCAAACTAGAGTGAGAATTCATGTTTGTTTCTCACACTAGAGTGAGAAGACCTGGGGGAGATTATATGGTGGAGAAGAAAAGCCTGAATGATTTGTCATTGGAGGCCTCTCAAGTTATTTGACTTAATGTGCCTACCAATAAGAAACTGAGAACCACCTACTAACAAAGAAGTAATAAGAAATATGGATGAGTTTAACAGTGGTGTTTCTTACTTTTATTAGTCAGTTCATACATCATTTGCTTTTTTATTGGTTTATGAGGACTTATCAGGATACTCTTGGTTCCAATGAAGTATAATGAGTATGAACTGAACATCAGTGGATTGAGTTACTTTTCACCCAAATTCTGTGAACTGCTTTTGTTGCTCTAATTTTCTAAGTGATATAATTTAACACAGAACTACTCTGAAACGGCTTATCTAATGCCAGGTAAGATAAACTGAGACACATCTACTATAATCCCTGCATTTGCATTATTCGTCCTTTAGATGCAAACTAGAATAATTTTACTTACAACGAAATTGGTATCAAAGAAATTACTTTAAGCATACTGGCCACACACAGAGTCTGTTAAACCACATGATTTTCATCGCTTTCAGAGACTCAAACATAGAGGATTCTTCTCTTAGGAATTCTTACTTGATACAAATTCCCAAATGCTTTACTATTTTAACTGTTATCAAATTGTGGCCTAGATTACATTTACAAATAAAAATATAGAACAGGACTTTCAGTTTCCATGTTTCCAGCTTCTATTTTAATTAATGTGAGTTTGAGAATACTCAGGGCTTTCCAGTATCATATATGTTATACAGTATTCATTCTTTCCCACAGGACACCGAATAAATACTACTTAAAATTAAGCTAAAATGTTCAGCTTTTGAAAGATGATTTTTTTTTTCCTAAATGCACTTTTCTTGTGGATAACAAATGTGAATACAGACTTATTTCCTGCCTAACTTACTTTCCCATGCCTGCGTGTTTTCTTCTTTTTTGTCCTTTTTTGTGCAAAGGAAAGAAATAGTTTTGTAGAAAGCTGAACCCACAAAATCCACTGGGTATTGTTCTGTGCTAGAGATTGCTAAGCATAGTATGCTAACAATGGGCCAAATACTGTACTAATTTCTTCGGGATAACTTTTGGAATCTGGGAATTGTTCTTATTGAAGGAGGATATCACAACCTTACGTACAGCAGAAAGCCCAGAACACTTCCCTGAGCTCATTTGTCTATCCTGTTTCATAAGGTTTCTCTTTCATCTGGCAAGGTAATGTAGTAAGACCTGATGTCTTAAAGCTGGACACAATGCTAATTCCCTAGGCCTTTCTGTTAGTACCTAAATAGTTGATGCAAGTCTGATATTGATATCTGGAATACAAGAAGGGATTTTTTCTGATTGTGCTCCGTTTTGGCTTATCCTTAAATCTTTAAACTGATGACTGACATGTCACAAACACACACTTCTGACTTTCTGCTCTTTCTGTGTGACATGTATTCATTGAAATTTGAAGTTTGAATGGAGTGAACTAAGAGTTAGATATGGAAATATAAGAGGAGGAGAACGTTCTTTGCTATTAAGAGGATATGTCAGTAGTGTCTACAGAGCTGTCTAGCTCAGGAACTTAGGTACTTAGTGAAGAGAGAAATTTGAACTGGATGACAGAGAAGAATGATGTCATATTATAATGTATGGTAGGGATTAGGTCTGATTTTAACAGTGGCCTCAAACTTCTGGCTAACTGACATTGTAAATATACCTCTGCGTAAAGCTCCAGAGTGTCCTCTACATGGCTGTGGAGATGGGAGTAATGTGGAGTATGGAAAGCACTTAAGTTTCTCATAGAACTCTTTTGTGTATCTCAGCATAACTTTTCATTGAAGCCCAGGCCAGAGTTCTCACTTTGCAATTTCTTGGAAAGTACTGCATGAAGTCAGATAGGGGTTATGGCATTTATAACCCTAAATGTCATTATTAGTAACAACTTCCAGTTGCTGACAAAGGCAAAGTACCACACAGTTGCTCCATAAACAAATATTTATGTATAATACATGGAAAGTGTAAACAGCTTTTACAGTGTTTCTTAAATAATTTCTCAATGTGATCAAGAAGTTAACCTAGAAGTGTTTCTTCTTCCTGAACAGACTAGTACAATCTGTTGTTATTGCCATATACACTCACAGAATTAATATTTGTCTTGTAACATTGACTTACGATGTAAAGAATCACTACTGCATTTGGATTTCAGTGCTTTAGCAAATGTACATGAGAACATTCTTTCCTGTGTAATCTCCATTTCAGAAATTGCTTCAGTCTGTGTGGCCTGGAATACAGAGGTGCAACTTGTTGGGATTTTTTTTAAGCTGGCAAAAAGATTTTCAGCACTTCTCAGGCCTTTCCAAAATGCTGATCTTGTCAGCAAACAAAGGCTTGGCAGGGCCTTATAACTAGATGTATTCAGTCCTTTTTCATGACTTGCTTGCATCAGCTTGTGTGTGGGCAAAGAAAAAATCAAGTATTGCCAAACCTGAGCACTCAAACATTTTGAATTGTGTTCCAGAAATTCAGCAAATTGCTCTAAATTCATGAACTTTAAGTATGAATGCATTGAAAAGAAGGGTCTTCCATCTCCTCTGTAATGGCTGAGCATTTTGACTCATAATTTAAAACTTTTCTCTGCAGCCAATACAAACTTAAATCTGTTTTAGAGGGGAAAATTACTCTCAAATTCATATGTTTATGCAAGATTCCAGGAGTTGGGCTTTCAGGAACACACCAAATAGCAGCTGCTGCAGTAACTGCTGACATTGAAAGTGCGTAATCTGCAGCAGCATTACAGGTTTCAGGACTAAGAGCTGACAGAACATCATTCTTTTCCTATCATTCAGCTTATTCTCTAGCCAAGATCCTCGACCTTCCAGTAAAACCTGTGTGAATGGCTAGAACTGAACAGAAAGCAGCAACCCCATTTCACAGCTTTTTTGCATATTTCTAAATTTATTTTCATTCAAGCAAAACTAAATTTCAGACATTCTCTTTGAAATGGTGTGCTCATCTTCAAACCACTGTACTTGGAACCCGTACCCAGAGGGAGCATTTTGAAAAATGGCATTGGCTTCCTAGTGTTCTTTAAATACTCCAAAGAGCTTTGAGTGGAGTAATCAAAAAAGCTTCAGTGCACGGGAGTTTCCAAAGTATACAGTGTTCTCTCAAAATGGAAGCTTTTAGAGACCTGTCAGCTTTTTTCAGCTGCTTTTAGGGGGCAGCAGAGAAGAGGAAAAAAATCTGTGGTCCAGGTTGGACAGAAGACATAGGTCCCGCTCAGACTTTTGTGTTGTTATACAGATGAAAAACTGTTCTTTACAACAGAGCAAGAATCTCAGCCTCTGATGTCCCAGGCTTTTGTAATAACCACCGTGTGAGAGACAGTTGAATTCCTCCAGCATAAATCTGCCACACACATACAAACTTGAGAAGCTTTGTTTTCATTCCAGTATGGAAAAGACTTTCATGTTCAGTTTAAAAAAGAAAAGGCAGGGGAAAAAAAACGAAAAGGAAAAAGTTGCTTTGGAGTCAATAGTAGCCTGGAAACCTTAGGAAGCGCCAGTTCATAGGGAAGTCTGCCCGCTCTGGACCCTATGGGACGGGGAGTGTGGAAGTGAGGATCCACCAGCTATTCCTTCTGGCTCATGATTCACCTGGGGGTCCTTCTGCTGGGCTGGATGCACAAGCAGTTAAACAGGAGAATAAGGCCTGCTCTAGAACCTAGCTGCTATCTGGCACAATATTAACAGATGGAAATTATGTCTCTATAACTATGCTGGTATAGATCTCTCTTGATCTCTCTCTCTCTGCATATATACTTAAATGTACTTATGCATATAAACTTTAAGAATTAAATTTTGACAGAATCCCAGCTGGAGAAAAAAAAGCTTTTGAATTTTTGTGACTTACCCTCTTACTGACCAGTCTCCTGCCTAACTTATTTCTGAGCCTTTGAGAGTGTAAAGACAGCAGAATAACCTGTCTGCACTGGTAACTTATTCAGGAAATATCTCAAAATGTGTGTGTCTAACTACCCTTCACTCTTCCACTTGAAGGCTTCACTTTTGCTATCTGCATGTAGGCAGCCACATGGCTCAGACAAAATCTGCTTCTTCCCTCCTTTCTTAGAAATAACAAAATGTTGACATTTCACACATAGATTGTACTAGTAAGAAAGAGGCTAGATGCGTGTGCTTTCAAAAAGAACTAAATTTGCTTTTCCCTCTCTTTGGGAACCTCCTTGAAAATTTGAATCAGTTCCAATTTCTTCAACTATTGGCAAAGGCATAATTCCCAAATTTCCCTTTTCATCTCTCCTTAATGAACAATATTCTGCTTCCCCTGTCATGTCTGCTAACTTTCCTGGAAATCTTTATACAGACCACAATAAGGTCAATATTTTCAAGATGAAAATCCACAGCAGCTTTTCTTCTGCCAGCTTCTGACCATCAACTCTTTTCTTTTTTCTGTGTAACGCCAACGTTAATGTCAACCTTTCTCATCCTCTGTCTATAGCTGAGTTATTTACACGCATCCCACACATCCAGACCCTTGTGTATTGTTTCCTTCTACTAAGCCTTCAGTCTGCATCCCTTTCCCCTCATTCTCCATTGCCAAGATTCTGGGACATACTGTGCTTATCTCATGTCCTAACTGCAGTTCTTTTCCAGTATACCCCTCCACACTATGACATGAAATCATTACATATAGCTCTTGAGTAATCCTTCCTATATTTCCTCTGACCATTCAGAGGAGTAATAATCAGGTGAAGAAGTGAAATTCAAAATCTTCTTTTCCATATTCTCATTTCTCTCACTCAGTTGTCTTCTCCTTTGCCATATCCCAAAGCCTTTCCTGAGCAGTTCTACAGAGCTTACCCATTTACTTATTTTGTTCCCATTTTAAAAAAATTCTACTTCACAAAATCTCCAATTATACCTCTATGAAAGCTTAGTGATTTTTCTGCTTATCGTATAGAGCTGGCCCTGTTTAAACACTGATGCTAACTTATTACAGAGATAAGATTTTGATTTTATTTTGGCACAGCCAATGATGTGGATAGAGAAGTCTATTTATATAGAACCTAAGTGTTTCATTCCTAATTATCAGACTGCATCCATCATTCATCCATCTCTGAATCCAGAGACTCTCTGCTGCAAAGCTTTTTACCAGTAGGAAACAGTCATTCTCCCCTCTTTCTTTCCGAATGCTCCAAAACGAATAAGAAATTTTCAAAACTGGAATTACATTGTTGTTTAGCTAATACACCATCTGGTAAAATCACATATAAGACTATGTCATTTCATCTCCCCAAAGCAATAATGGTTTTTGCCTGCTCAACTGTTACGCTTCATGGCCTTAATTCCTAGGTAGAACTTCTGGAATCTGCTTTCTGAGATTAGCAGTGCCCTCTTGCCTGATTTTAAACAAAAATAATTGGAAAGGCACATGTACCAGCTTCCAGTTTATAAGAGTTCATTATTTGAAATCCCCTGAGCTCCTCCAATTAGAAAACAACTTTTTGACTTAATATCCTTCAATTGTTAAAAACTTGCGTCACTGAGAGATCACAGTGAAACGTAAAGGTCCCAGCACATTGGCACTTGATTGTGAGGGGATGTGATTGTTCCACATTTAGACTGGAAAGGGTTAGGAACTCCGCTTCCCAATGTGCTTAATGAATGAAAGGAAAATTGGACCCTTGAGCCAGAGGCAATGACCTAACTGAGTGAAAAATGTTTGCAGGTTAACAAGGGCAACTGTTCCTTGCTATAATTCCCACTGGAGGTGAATGACAAAAAAGGCCAATAAACCTCAGACTTTGGATTATTTATTAAACTGTTTTCTTCCTAGAAGAAAAGACCTTACTGTAGATCTTTGAAGACCAAACTGAAAAAAGCATCCTTTTACAAAGGGTAAATTAATGACCATATGCACTGCTTGAAAAGAGTAAGGTGTAATATTTAGTATCATTGTAATCTCTGTGATCACTCAGAGTTTTAAAAGGCAACCTCACTGGGACTGAAATACAAGGGCAGTAAAAACAAAATTGTGATTAAATGACACTAATTTAAACCATATTAGAACAAAATTTAACTGGATTGCGATATATTATATATAAACTTCGTTGTTTTAAAGACACTACTGCCTAACATGCTAACGCAGCAAATCTGTAGCTTTCCTATAAGTACTCAGAAATTAGGGTGTGATGAGATAGCCAAGTGTCCTGATGCAGACTAGAGCCTCTCCAGCTGGAAGACATGCAATTCACTTCTCACCCCGGAGGGCAAGACTCACTTTCCAAGCCAAACTGTTTGTCATGAAGTAATGGAAAGATTCCTGTTTTCTTCAGTGAGATCAGGTCTGGAGCCTAACACAGAGGTGGTGGAAAAAAATACAGGCTAAATGCAGAATAATGCAGGAAAAGCCTTGATACTAGTAATAACCAGTAGAGCAGCTGTCAAACTACCTTTATAAAAAAATCTAAGTGATGACTTTTCAGGAAACAATGTAGACTGGTCAGGAGAGAATTGAAGAGTATGATCCAAAGTTGAGCTGTTTCAGTGGGCTTTGTATTGTATTAGTCCCTAACAGAATATACAAATAATGTATTGCTTCCTGTATTTGAAGTGCCAAAAATGAGACAGTTGCAAGCATTCTGCAAACCATATGTCTGAATCAGTCTGGGACTGAAGCAAAAGGAAGGAATATGCATTTACATAATGCAACACTCTCTGCAACATAGGTATGATACCCATAATGCATAGGCATATTTTCAGTAAAAGAAGCTGCATTTCACTTTCATGTTAAAGCAACCCTGTGTTTTTCAAAATGCACTTTTCCTAATCTGAGTATACCTGAAAACCATCTAATTGTAGAGTCATAGAACAGTTTGGGTTGGAAGGGACCTTAAAGATCATCTAGTTCCAACTCCCCTACCACAGAGTCTCAAAGCCCACCCAGCGTGGCCGTGAACACTGACAGGGATGTGGCATCCACAAGTTCTCTGGGCAGCCTGTTCCAGTGCCTCACCACCCTCACAGTGAAGAATTTCTTTCTTAAATCTTTCTTACATACCAGAGTAAATGAAAAGGTGAATGCCGTATTTATCTTTTGCTTTCCTCTCTGGACGACAGAACAGCCTTCCTGCTTTTCCCTGAAAATGTGTGATTAAATTTATATGGTCTTTAGTTGTCTGTTTGCAAGTCTCGTCGACTTTAAAACGGCTAGACAATTTACATTTGATTATTAATTCTTAGCTGAGGAAAATATCTGAGAGAAGCAGAGCTTTGCTTTCTACACCCTTGGCTTAATGCATGTCATTTTGTGAAGAAGACATAACTTCAATTAGAGTTCTTACCTGCTTACTTTTATAAATACAGAGAGGAATAATATTTTAGAGAATTTATTTCTATAAATTAAGATTCATTTAAATGTGAAGTGTTCTAGCACTAACAGTGCTTTATTTCTTTTAAATATTATATAGACTATACTATTACCCTTAACCTGATTCTTAAGTTGAACTTGCATTTTTTGCAGTGCCTGCGTCAGTCAGAAATAAAATGTCCAGTGACATCTGCTAGCAATGAACACACGGACTTTTACTTGCCTGGGACTCTGTATGTACTTTTCTGTCCCCTTATCTAAGCCGTTAAGAACCTGATTTCTTATTAGCCTTTTAAGAACTAAAAAAGGCTGTTCAGGCTTTCTGATAGACTAGGTTTTGAAACAGGACAATCCAAATTATTGAAAACAGCTTTGTAAATAACTAAGCTTGTAACAGAAGAGGGAAATATCCGTGGCAGTATTAAGGAAAAGTGGATGGATTACATCTGGATGAAAATTCATGCATGAGAGCTCAAATTTAAATGTGTCTGTGACAGTAAGATTCAGACACACAGAAGACCTTGCAAAACATCAGATATGTTGAATGGGTATTTGTGGCTAAGCTGGGCTCAGAATGACTGATGAGTCCATGACTTATGTTGTTATCCTCTCATAGACATCTGTTCTGGTCTGCAGGGTTTCACCTATAGGAAATGAGTTGCTTGCAGGAAGGGGTCATCTGTTTTGCTGTGTAATTTGTTGCCATGCAGAAGGGAAGACAATAGTCATTAAGACTTAGAAGGCTATTGTAGATCCTGATTTCTGTATAAAAGTAGTTTTAAAACTGTCATCTCTGTTGCAGTCAGTAGAACTGTGCCTGTATACTGCAGGCAGGTAAGAATTGTGCTTTCACAATGGACTGCAACACCTGAGCTAAACTGAGAGTCTTCTACAGGGTAATAAGACCTGCTGACTTTGGGATGCTGCCTGTCAACTGCCATCCCCAGGTCCTTTTCTGCCCAGCAGCTTCCCAGTCATCTCCCCAAGCCTGTCGTGTTGCATGGGATGTGACTCAAATGCGGGGTTGGGCACTTTGCCTTGTTGAACCTCATACAGTTAGCCTATTAATCCAGCCTGTCCACATCCCTCTGTGGAGCCTTCCACAATAGGAGCCTTCCTATTCAGCAGATCAGCACTTCTGCCCTGCTTGGTGTTATCTGCAAATTGACTGAGAGTGCACTCAATGATCATTGATAAACAGAACTGGTCCTAGGAGTGAGCCCTTGGGAACACCCACCTCAGTGACTAGCCACCAACTCCATTCACAACCACTCTTTGGGCACAGCCACCCAGCCAATTTTTTACTGAGTGAAGTGTACACCCATCCAAACCGTGAGGAGCCAGTTTCTCCAGTAGAATGTTGTGGGAAAAGATGTCAAAGACTTTGCTAAAGTCCAGGTAAACTACATTCACAGCCTTTCCCTCATCCACTAAGCAGGTCACTTTGCCATAGAAGGAGATTAAGAAGATTAAATTAGAATCTCCACAGAAGGAGATTAAATTAGTTAAGCAGGACCTGCCTTTTGTAAATCTGTGCTGACAGGGCAACTGCTCTCCAGAAGGCATGTTTGAGAGTAGCTAACTGCCAGAAGCAGCTGACAGTGCTGCTAGTGGAGATTCCCAGTTCCTCAGTCCAGTTTTTAATGTCATCCCTAACACCACTGGATTAATATGCCTTACAGCTGCTTCTCATCACTTAAGGCCTGGATGAGCAATAGAGAAGTCTTCTCACCATAAAGTTGTAGGTATTACAGAGCCTTTCATCCATCCTGTCTTTACACAGAGCTAGTGCTCCTATATTTGGTGCCTAAAGTCTTTATCCTGTGTCTTTGTCTAGACAAGCCAGATACATTTCTGGTATTAAGAGAAAATTAAGTGAGAACTTGCCCATTGGTGCTGGACATGGGCTGCAAAGTTTCATCCATTGTCTCTTTATTGCGTATACTAGGGAACTGTGAAAGTCTTCATAGTGGATCTCTTTATTTTAAAAAAGGGAAAATGAAATTGAAATAATTAAAATGAGAAAATAGCAAAGAAAAAAAAGAAACTGGTGAGTAATATTTAGGTTAGTAGAAAAAATGTTTTTTGGGGAAAGTAGACATTGCTAACTATAAAAAGGTAGGAAGAAACACTTTTGGTACCATGCAAAATTCACCACAGTGACTTGTAATTCAGCTCAGTTTGTATTAAACCTAGATATGAACTTCTGAACTTGATTTTCCACTGCCTTTCTAGTCTGGGACATTGGTAAGAATGTCTTAGTCATTAAATATATAGGTTTCCTTCTGAGTTATATGGGATATCAGTGACTCAGCTACACTGTTCAGGGATTTGAAAAACTTGCTGCTCTCAGTTACCACTTGCATATATCCCTATATGCTTCTGTCAGTTTAAGTTCTTCTATGTGCATTATTTCAGAGTTTAAAAAATATGATTGTGTTCTTTAAAACTCCCTTAGATACAGGTAGACATCTTTCTCTTGAATTCTAAGCAGGATAAAATTTAATTGCAATAAAAAAAAATAAAGATTTTGTACACAAAATTTTTGTTTAATTTCTGCATAAACTCTGTTTTTTTGTTTAATTAGATTTATGTAGGCAACTATGTTACCACTTGACTACCACTTTTTGATGTTCTACAGGAGAAAGAAATTGGGCACACACTGAATTTTCAAAAAATAATCCATGTGTAGTAAATAAAGTTTTTGTATGTTTTCCAACAAAAATGAAATCTTATTTTCTTCTCTGTGTACTTTTCCCAGGCAAATAGTGTGTAAAGTGAGTAGGCCATGAAAGTTCACTGACACAGAATTCCGTAAATGTGTGATAATGACCCTAAAAGTCTACTTATACACCAGTTTTTTCATACAATATTTGCAAACCTCACGAATGTTACTATACATGCTTGAATTCACAGCATCATTGGCTATGATCTTGTCTCATAAATTAAGGTTGAGTCTTGTCAGTTCTTGGATAGGAGGCCTCCAAGGAAAACCCAGATGGTGCAGGCATTGATAGCGATTCAGTGGGAAGACCACCTACTGTGTTAGTACTCATTTTTCTTCTGGACTGAGAGCATTGTATTTGGAAAGTTCTTCAGGGATTTTTTGTGAGGTTAAAAATTAAGAATCCGACCAAAACTAAGTATTTCAAAGCATGGTAACAATAATGCTATCAGATTTGTGTAAAAGTACAATAGTGGTTCAAATATTGCCAGCTGAAGTGAGAAACCTATGAGTTAAGTGAAAATGTTATTTTCCTTTTTTCTTTAATTTTTTTCATTCTTTCTTCATTCTGCATCCATCCACCCCCTCTGTGAAATATTCACTGATAACTAACATCTAAAAGCAATTTTTATCTTCATATGCATTTCCTGGAAGCTTTTGTAAAACAGTCAAAGCCCTCAAAACATGACTGAAACAGAAACTGGGAATTCCCTCAGCTGGGAATTTGTAATTTGGTCCTTATCTTTTTATTTCCTTCTGTGGTACAGAACAAAAATATGTTAAAATGTTAAAATGTCGTGTCTCCATTCCATCCTGTGGGCCAGAATACCTGATTACACCAAATCTCTTAGGTGATGGTGCAGACATTATATGGTGCTGCTTGAAAACCTTGGGCTGGGTTCAGTGTGGCAATTGAAGCTCTGTTTATTGTGTGTTGCCTTAGTAGTGTGCATATTCTTATTGCCTCGTAAAGTGTTAAATTACTATTATAGTAGTGTGTCATGGCAATTCTTTTTTATGGGAGGGCTTAGGTTTTTAGCTGGTTTTGGGAGGGTTTGTTTGCTGTTTTGTTTGTTCGGTTGTTTTTCCCTGTTTCATCTAAAATTCTTTCTTTATAAAAAATTAAATTTTTCACTGAACACAGACATCTGTTATGAAATGGAGTTTTAAACCTGAACACTGGATGAAAAGCAGTTACAGTGGAAATAAAGTGTAATCTGCCCACACGAAACTTTTCATTATCCAAGTTCAGGACAGAAAATAAAGATACTTTTACACAGTGTGTTTATTGACTATTGTTTTTTGCCCTAGACAGGACTGTGGTTTAAGGAACAGCAGATATCCTTTTACGAAAATATAAGCTCCCTCAAAGCTAAAATCTAAATGATATAATTATGAATTTTGTATGCTGATTGACAAGATGATAACTATTTTCTGAGGTTTAGCATGTGTAGTTTCAGTATAGAAAGAGATTTTCAAAACCTAGAAGCTTTCACAGCTTTAGGAAAAATATCTTTGGCATGGACAATTGGCCAATGCTTTCGTATCTATAAATAATGGATTTATTTTTTTTTTCCACAGGGGGTGTAAAAAATAGATTTGCCTTTTACTCTTGGAAGCCAGCTGCTGTCAATGGTGCTGTCTCGGAATGTACAATGGAGTAAAACTTCACACACAGTGGCAAATATTCAGTCTACAGTGGGTTCATTGAACTTGATCTTAATTTTTTATGAACACAAAGTAGTTCTCAAGACAAATAGTATTTAAAGGAAATTCACAAGGAAGCTACGTGGTCTGAAAACCATCACAAGAAATCACAATCTACTAGGGACTCTAATAATGTGAAAGTGTCTACTCATCCTACCATTTCTCATTGACCTTGGAAGATTAAAAAGGAAAAAAAAAGGAGAATAATTGATGAATTTTGCTCGGAGTTTCTGTAAGTTAGAGATACAGGTTATGATCTTTATGAAAGTGTTATGAAAACTTCGCTGCTTGGGATTTGACCTAACAGGTTTTTGTCTAATTTTCCAGTTTGCATTTCTAAGATAAAATAACATGCACAAGCAACATAAATGTTGTGGTTCTGAACTTCCCAAAATTTGTTTGTGCCAGAACTGAGGCTGCAGGTAATTTAGATATTTATATCTGCTGATTTCAAAGATTTCCATTGGTGGCAGGGGTGGAAAAGGTGCTTTGATTCTGATGCATAGTTTTAAAAGTTTCCCCGTTTTCAGAATGAAATGCTTTGTTAGCTCTTGTGATCTTGTTTCTTATTTAGATTAAATACAATATTAAAAACCACAAAGTTTTAAAATTTGAAATCAAGACAAACAGATCAGCTTCAGTGAGCTTTTCTTTATAGATTTGTGGGGCGAGTTCAGCATTTCTTAACTGCAGAATTTTCTGGGGAACACAAAGAGATAACCTGTATTCTTTTGGCATCTCTAATTATAAAATGCTTTGTTCACGTTTGTCTATTCTTTTAGCAGGATAAAATTTCATCCTACAGGATGAACTGATTAGGGGGTGAATCAGGATTTTGTAGCCACTTTCTTGCTTGTTGCAGAGGCTAGAAGCTGTGCTGAATGAGTCAGGAACTGCAGAAGGTAGAAAATCATTTTGCACGTACAGCAGCTCCATGGTGCTGTGATGATCTGTGTTCTCTTCCTACCTCTGTTTCCTGGGAGGTGGTGCCAGATGACCATTAAAATTGTCTTCTCAAAGGCACTCAGAAATGATGTGCTATTTGTTTTCTGGGTGTCTCATAGCAGAGGTTATGGAGGACCAAGCTGCAGAACTACTCAACGCTCACAATTGTAGCAAAATGTGACATGAAGTCACACCTTGAACTGCATGGATGAAATGGACTATTCACTACAGGCTTACTAGGAATATCCCCAATGAAACAAAGAGAAAGAAAGAAATATACAGTAAGGGAACGCTAGTGCAAGACAGTAATCATCACGTGTATATTTAAGGGGACCGAATTAACATCGCTCAGGCAGCAATATTAGAAGTTGTGTATTTTGACTGCTTTGCTATGATACTTCAGTTTCTTAGAACTGAAGGATGCATTAAGTGTGTGGTAGCAGTATGTTGGCTGGGATGTTTCAGTAAAAAATAACTGTGGTTGGTACAAAGCCTGATAGTTCTTTGAAGCTGAATCTAACTGGAGTAAACTTTGCTTCATCTATGTTGCATGTTTTCCCTTTTTCATTACTAGTAATTTCCTTTTATACTTCAGCCTTACCACAAGGGGTAACGGGTTAAAGCTTAAACAGGGGAGATTTAGATTGGATATGAGGAAGAAATTCTTTACTGTTAGGGTGGTGAGGCACTGGAATTGGTTGCCCAGGGAAGTTGTGTGTGTGTGTTCAAGGCCAGGTTGGATGAAGCCTTGGGTGATATGGTTTAATGTGAGGTGTCCCTGCTTACGGCAGGGGGTTGGAACTAGATGATCTTAAGGTCCTTTCCAACCCTGACTATTCTATGATTCTATGATTCTATCAGACTATGAGACCATTTAAAGACTGTTCGAGACAGTGTCCAGATGAAGAGTTCTTGTTCCATAATCCTAGTAAACTGGAAGTAATCCACTTGTAATTATAATTGCAGTCTGCTAAATGGGAATATCCAGCTCAAAACCGAGCTCTTTCAGAACTTGGGTTTGATTCCAGATTTGTGAAGGCTTACTACCTCTGGGAGATTTTGCAAAATGAGACTGTCATTGCAGTGT
Source organism: Loriculus beryllinus (assembly GCA_039877255.1). Taxonomy (NCBI): domain Eukaryota; kingdom Metazoa; phylum Chordata; class Aves; order Psittaciformes; family Psittacidae; genus Loriculus; species Loriculus beryllinus. Next base: position 19,875 of record JBCJKH010030105.1, on the reverse strand, counting down.
CAGCAGAGGGGCTGATTTACTCAAAAGGAACTCTGATATAATAGGAATTAGGATGGGTTAAAATCTCTGATGGAGGACATACGCTCCCTAGATTACCTCTTCTTCGGTTTGGGTTTCTTGGTGAGATGCTCTCTGCTTTTACCAGGAACAGGTCCATATAACAGCCAGAATTTTCAAAGTTTATTAAAGACTCTGAATATTGTCAGGATCTTTAACATGAAACAATGTTAAAGTTGCCTAATATTCAGAACATGCTCAGCACCTCTTTTATGAAAACCTGTTTGCTTTGAGCCAGGCCCATAAAAATACTGGACAGCTCAGTCTCCTTCCCCACTAGCAGAAGAAACCCAGCTGGGTAAAATTGCTGTTACTTCTATAGCTTACCATGGACATCAGAGTTTGGCAGGATTTCACTACCTTCAGTTTCTTCCACCAGTGATACATAACAGTGCTTAAATAAGTTCTGTCTTCCTTTGGAATACGGCCATGGTTTAAACTGCTCAGAAGCAGCTGCGTCAGATGGGGCTGAGTGCTACCTGCAAGCTCAGCCCCTCTTCTTAATCCAATGTTATCTCCTGGCCTCTGTGGTTTCCTTTTTCCAAAAAAGAGACACCTCCCCATATTGCATTGGTTAGCTGCTTCTGAATTTGTAAGCAATATGATGTGAAGTAGCAGATTCCCTGGCCCACAGGTTGTCTAATTTTACAACCTTAAATTATTGATAGATTTCTGGTGCTCCAAAAATAAGTATGTGGAATATTTACAGGGTAAGATCTGGACATGATCTTTGCTTGAGTTTATTATTCTGCCTGTAGCTCCCCCATGCTCCCAGGCAGACTCAGTTTAATATCCATCCCAGATATACTGCCATCTCCAAACTTCTGGCAATCGCTGTTATTTGTCACACTGATGTGCTACACAGGAAAATTTTTTGGTGGAGAAATAAAAAGTTATTGGCATAGGTAGTTTGGAAGATAGAACAGCTTTCTTACCAAGTGAGATATTATTTGGTTTCAAAAGCATCTGCAGGGAGTCAGACATAGTCCACACATATGTTCAATTTCATATGGTGTGTTGAGGCCAAAATTTGAGGCCAGCTGCTCCTAAGTCTTCGGCATGTTCTTTTCTTTAACCACACTGAGCATTGCCTATGTGCTTGCACAGTTATGGCCTCAGCTTCAGAACCATGTGTATGTTTCTTAGCCTTTTGCTGTCTTTTTCTTAAGAAAAAAGAAAAAAAAGAAAATACATCATTTGGAGTTAATTCTAGAAAAGCAGTTTGCTGTCTTCTGGCTTATTAAAATGCAGTAGTACCAGAAAATATAATGTGACAACTACTGCCTGACTTCTCCATCTATATGGAATAGACTTTAATATTGTTTTAAAACTTAAACAATATAGGAAATGAAGCCTCCAAACTCATGTATTCTCACTGCATGTAAACTGGTACTTTTTTGTCACACATAAGGACAGACATTAAAACCAACTTTATAAAGTATTTATGAGGTTTTGATTTACCACAATTATTTTCTTTGGCTTTTAGAGTTTCTGAGTAGTATCTTAATGCTAGATCATATTTTCTAACTACAAAACACCAGATACACTGTAATGATTTGGCATTCAGCCTTTTGGAATCAAAGCCAAAACTGGCTAAATAAATCTTTTCCAATAGCAAGGAGCAATGATTGCATTGTAAACTCTGGATAAATCTGTGATATTACAGAAAGCAACTGCTTTGCAATAAATTGACTTGAAAAAAAAAGAAGTACGGAAAGAGCTTCGCATACTTGAAAGATTTCAGCATGGCATTATGCTACCAGTCTTCTATAGCATTACAGCTGAACATTTAATAATGTGACAGAAAGGTTTTTTTCTTGATTTTTACTCTCAGGGTCAGGTGAGAATCCCAGAAGAGAGTAGTATTTACTAGAAATGTTATCTTTATTAATAATATATAAAACACATCAGGAATCCTAGTAGTCAATTCTACACATGGTTAAGAAAAGGCAGGTGGTCTGTGAAATAGCCTGAGTTCATGCTATGCAAGTTTTCTATTGTGAGAGGCAAAGGTCTGAACTTCTTTGTATTCAGATGGAGACAGTGGAGTCAATGTGCATTTACTGCTAGTGGTGTATGACAGTAGGTCTTAGACGCAACGCAAGAGATCAGGGCTGTTTTATTAAACACTCTGCAAGTGTGTAGACAGACATCATATTTATGCCGAAGAGCTTGTAATTTAAAGTACAGGTGCTTTAGACATAGTGGAAAGGAAACGAGACGTTTGAGCGAAGCGACTTATGGAAGGCACAGAACTGCCAATGGCAGCAGTGGAGGAGGAGCTGTCCCACAGGCTGAGCCCCATGCTGGGAGCTGTGACTTCCAGTCCACAGGAGGCTATGTTTGTTTGTTTACCCTTCAAGCTTCTGTGCGTGGAGACACTGTGTAGAAACACACAGCCACACACTGACATGACCATGCAGCCACACAGGTCCCCCCCCAGCAGCTTTGTGTGTGCGCTGGATGGGAGAAACAGGAGGGCCCCACGGTGCTCCTCAGGTCAGGGCCTGGGAGCGGAGGGATGGGTGCCCTCTGTGACCCCCTGCTGTAGCTCTTCTTGAGAAACTACCCCGGTTTGGCTTTAAAAAGGGCCAGAACCAGCTGAACAAATGTATGGCTTTTTGGTGTAGTGTTTCCACGCAGCTCAGGTTAATAGTTCAGTTACAGTGCAAAGAGTAAATCCAGATAGTACAGCCTTTAACTTCAAAAGACATAATAACATTATTATTATTGTTATTGTCATTGATATTTATATTGTTATTATTGCTATTGCCACTACCGTTATTACTACATTGTTATTATTTAGCTGTCACATTACAGTTAAACCATCCAGGCAAAGACTGTCAGTCAAAGTGGAGAGGGAAGGATATGTCAGGATGCAGAAGGCCATACTGAAATGCAATGAAAGCTTTCAACGGCTCATAAAGCCCTGCGAGGGCAGATTTTGCGCTCGGGCTTTATTGTGACCCTTTGAGCTACCGTTTGGTGCCGCTCCTGGCAGGATGGAGTCGGCAGAGGGCAGCGCTGGGTCCTGGCCCCGTCTCAGGTCCCGGTCCCGGTCCTGGTCCCGGTTGCAGCCCCTGCTCCGACCCCGGCCAGCAGAACTCACAATGCTGCAAGGGACAAATCGTCGTCCCCGTGAGCAGGCGGCAGGGGGAAGTCTTGCAGATGGTGTCTAGGGAGGGCTGCAGCCTGTACAGGCACGCAGGAGAGGAGCCTTGGAATATATCCAGGGTGAAAGTCTTACAGCCTTAGCAGCTGAAAAGATGTCGAACGCTCACCTTAGGCTGTGAAGCGTCTGGCATTGCTACCGGGGACTGTGTCAGGACAAGGCTGGCACCAAGGCACTCCAGGTACCACGCAGAAAACCTTATGATTACAGCTGTAATGTGCCCGCTTCCTGAGTTAGCACCTTTGGTTTCAAACCTCACAACCCATATGAAATGTAGTAATATCCCAGCTTGATGCACTTCGCACATCTGATTGTTTAATTATTATCCTCCCTTCCACACATGTCGAATCACAGTTTCACCTGCTCATGTGGCACCCACATGTGCTGTCCTGAGCGTCAGTGTGTGAGCATCTTGGGATTACTGCCAGTCTGGTATCTTCTCTTCGCTTTCATTCCTGCTCTTTGATAAACTGAGGCTTCTGTATGCTCCTCTAGGTATCTAAATATAAATACATCAGCAAAATAATTGTGCAACTTGTGCAATACTTATCAAAATCTTTCTTAATTGCTTTGAAAGTGAAAAGTGCCTGCTAAATAAAAGTAGTTAGAAAGCATCCTTGTGCAATAGCTAAACGCTTGTCAGGGAAAATAAATGGGTTTTGAAATTTAGGGTTTTTTAAATCTACCCATCATTTAAAGCCACATGGACTTTACCTGAGTGCTATCACTGATGGCTGCTCAATGAATATATGTCAAGTATTGCTCAATAAGCACAGCAGCATAGGTGTTGTCTCAGAACTGTGCCAGAAAAAAAAAAATATTCTAAAAAAATACCCACTCCAAGTATTTTCACTGTCATTTTTTAAATTATTAAAAAATATTTTTAAATTTTCTTTTTAAATTATTTGGTGTTTAACTGCATTTCCAGTGTAAAAAGTTTTAATCTGAAAGACGCTTCAAGAAACAGGCAGAGGCAGGAAGATGTTGGCAGAAAAAAGACTTGAGAAAAGCTGCCAATAAATTTATGTCTAGCAAATGAATGCAGGTAAGAAGAAAAAATCCCTAGTGGGAAACACAGATAGACTTCCAGGAATCAGGTACTTGCTGCGTGTAATAGTGAGATTAATTTGTTCCTGGTGCAAACCAAAGTACACTGAACAATACAGGCAGAGGAATCAGTGATATGTTTTTGGTTCCTGTTACAGTCCATTTGCATTGTTTGGGTACTTTATGAACCGTTTTTGTGGTTTCCTGCACCAGGCTTGTCCTCTGGCAGGCTGGTAGCATGGTGAAGCACGAATAGCAGTGCTGCTTACGTTCTTGTAGCAAAGGTAGGATTCAAACTTTGTGTTTGATGCTGTGCCTCTGGGTTCATGTTATTATTCAGACATTCAAGGTAAGGGGGCCAGAGGGCAGATAAGCTTTTTTCGCAGCAGTTGTTTACAGAGTTTGCAATGCATGCTTAAGATGCTGCCTGAGCAGAGGCGGAGTGATTTAATAAATTGAGAGTTGTCTTGGGACTTTGCACCCTTTCCTGTCTCTGCCATTGCTCTCCTGCTGAATGACCTTTTCAGCATAATGCCTCAGTTTCTTCAGCTATAAAATGGATGCAGTAAGCACTGCAGAAGCAAACAGTAAAGGGTTTTTCTTTCTAGAGAGGAAATGTGATGCATAATAATAGGGCATTATTTCTTTTTATGTAAGGTGTTTTAAAAAAAAGAGAGGTCTCATATGGTTCCATTGCCTCCTTCCTCATCCTTGTAATACTCTAAGAATGGTGTTAATGTGGGTTTTGTTTAATTTCTGCTTGCTTGTTTCAGTCAGTTCACAATAAATGAGTATCCGTATGCTGCTGGGCCAATTTTGAATGCTTCTTCCTTAACACTCTCTCAAAGAAGTTGAATATATGTATGAAGCTTCCTGGTAGGGCATAGGAAGCTGGCAGTCAGGCAGCAACTGGTCACCGTTTGGGAGATTTTTAGGCATGTAAAAGAAGGAGGTGTTTAAAAAGCATTTAAAAACTTAAGTTTGCAACATTACACAGACACTTATTTTTGAAAAATAGAACTTGAACTTTATAGATTGCTCTTTATTTTCTAACCAACAGTGTCCTAAACATTTTCAAGTGATAGCATGTCAAGAAGATCACAAACATCCAGCCACTAATTATGCTGACTAGTTTTTTCTGATCTGATAATAAGCAGTGAATTGGTTAATGGTGTTGGTACTTAAGTGTGCATGTTTATGCTTCAAGGCTGACAATCCAGTAAGATGAATGGGGGAAGTTAAATTCGCTTGATGCTATTGTTTTAGCTGGTAAGGATGAGGACTCAACAAGATGAAAGTATGTTGGTTTACATTGTCAAGGCTATCTTCACAACCAGAAGCTAGAAACTTCCTTTATTATGAGAAAACAAACACATAAATTCTGGGAAATGGAATGAACACTTCCATTAATCTGCATGAAAGCCTTAAATCATTCAGATTCATAGATTTGTTACCAATGGCAATTTTTTTTATTTTGCATTTGGAATAAGAGTTTCTCCTGATCAGACAGCATCATTGCTTGCATCCATTGATGGGCTAAGAAATGACAGTAACAAAAACAGATATAGCAGACCTCTGTTTTCTTTGAAATGTGGCTTTTGGGAAATGGGGAAGCAGAAACAAATGCTCATAGAAATCTGCTGAGAAATAAAAATGAGGTTCTGTTCTTGACTCCCTTTGTCTTGTTGAACAATATAGGATAACTGATTTTATCTAACTCTACACAGCTTCCCAAGTGTGAAACAAGAATGAATGAGGTATGCTTTCTAAAGAAGTTGAGAAATGAAGATGAAAAATAAGTACGTAATCCCTAATCACCAAATTGGGGCGAAATAATTGAAATAATGAGGGCTGTTTATAGAGTAACCCACTGTACACTGTGAGTAAGGATGATAGAATCCAGGCTGGTTTAGTCTTGGTCCAAAGATTTCTCCTAAACTGCTGTTTTCATTCAGTTTTACAATTCAATTTTCATTACGATTAAACGGACCTGAAAATTAATAAAATTGCAGGTTAGTGAATGATGCTGTGTGTTTGAAGATATCCACACTTTAACTTAATCATTGAGTATATCTTTGAATACCAGTATCTCATCTGTAATATTACTGCTGGGATTTTCAGAAAAATAGCATGCAATGTCAACTCTGTACTTAAACTGTAACCAACAAACCCTGGGGAGCTATCAAGTTATCAGTCTGTAGTATTACAAACATAACACTGGTTTAAGTATAGCTACTCAAAACAGGTCAAGTTACAGCTGGGTTATGTTTTAGTATTAAGGTATTTTCAGCCAAACAGGCAAATTCATAAATGTAGATATTTGTAACCAAGTTCCTGATTCTATAGGACAGTTTTTGTTTAACCCTGTGAAAATTGCTTAAGTGTACACACGTACACATGCAAAACCACCTATGAACTCTGTTCCCAGTTCTTTGTTGCACAGAACTTTGAGCTGGAACAGAAAAGTTAGCACTTCAGCATTCGAAGTCTGGATTGGATGCTAAGATCTAAGATGTTTGGGGTTGGAGTTTTCCTGTGTATTTTAGAGGCAGATGTTACGTATTCTGTTCTGAACTGAAATATGTGGCAACTGGTAGGAAATAAGACACTTTTTTTCTTTCAAAACTGAATGCTTGTGTGTCAGATGTCTTTATAAGTTTTCTCTCTTTCTAAAGGAAAACAAACAAAAAAAAAATAGTGATCATGATGTAAGAACTAAATCTGAGCAAGTCACTTCTGAAGCAGCAGTAGAGGAAGTGTCTTTGGTGGCCTGGGTAAAACAATTAGGTTTTGTCCTGTGTACACTTTAATTAAACCCCTAAAGACAAATTTGCTTGTCAGATCAGCTATGAAACTGAGAATCTGAAGGCTCATGTCAGCCAGTATTTCACATTTACATTCACCGTTTTTCTATGATGCTGTAAAAAGATCATGTCTTTTTACTCTATTTCCAGTTCCACTGGTGAATCTCCAAGAGACAGTCTGTGTTTGGCCCCAGGTGATCCTGATAAAATTATTTCTGGGCCATTAATTCTGAACACTCTAATACCAGTTCACTGTTGACTTTGTAAAGAATAAGTTATGCTCTTCAGCCTATTTAGCAAGGTTGTCACATGTCTATCTATACGGACTCTTTAACACACGCTTTGGTTAAATTAAAGATCCAGACATCAAACTCAGCTTGCTTTTTGCGACACTCACTGGAAAGTCAAAGAATTCATATATGCCTAAGTGAATTACAGTACTCCATAGATATTCATGCAGAAGGAAATGCAAAAATCCTTACTTCTATTGGCTTTACGCATGTGTACGCAATATTTAAAATGAAGAGGTTGAGAACTTCTGAAGTGGAACAAAGACACAACTGTCCTTTCCAAAATGAAAATAACAAAGGAACACCAAATGCAGTTTTACGATGTTTCTGCACTTAGTTTTATTGATGGATGCAGATCCATTTAGTGGTTTTGGTTTTAAATCATCAATGCTTACATACTCTTTTCAGCATGCTTTCCTGGTCATCACATTATTTTATGCGCTTGTACATAGTACCTATCTGTGTTAGAAAGCTGTTGTTTCAATTTTTCTGATGGGAAATCGAGGCACAGTGAAACTAAGGGACTTTCTCCATATCACACACAACTTGAGTCAGAGAAGGTTATACAGTCTTGCATTTAAGGTTAACTTCTAAATTAGCGTATATCTTTCCTTAGGAAAAATCAGTAGAAACAATGAATTAAACTGTTAAATATTTGTTTGAAAAGCAGAGAAAATATTATTAATTTAATCTGGTGAGTAAAAAAAAAATACCAAACCCAACCCCAGAATTCTCATACAATGAACTTTATTTTGATGTGCATTTGGAGGAAGGAAAAAGTGAGATTGTTATTTTTTTCCCACCAAAAATATCTATGTAGTTTGCCAATGTCTGCCTTGGCAATACATTACTAGTAATGTATATATTTCTACTTTTAGAAATCGGCTTCCCAGGGCTGAGAAAAACTATGAACAAAATTATGTGTCAGGAAACGTTTAAACATGAAAATATTGAATATAATTCAGATTTGATAAATTCAGTGCCAAAAGACACTATTTTGCAATACTTAAAAGACATCTTCAGCCTAAAAATATGCTGTTTCACAAAACTAAAACGAAGAGTGATAGCAATGAGTTTAAAACTGGCTCTAGGGAAGTAAGGACAATTGATACATGAAGCTGAAAGTATCTTTGCAAAACTCTGTAGAGGACAGAGGAAAATAGGAAACAATAAGTACATATATATATATATATAAAGTGAGATCTTAGTAATGGTTTAAATCCAGTACTTAGCAAAGCAAGTAAAAAAATGGATCGTGATGTACAAAAGGCAGATGTGCTCGTACACTCTTGTTTTGTCTAGAAAAAGACAGAAAGATCTGTTTCTATCTTGAAGCTAATCAGCAGTATTTTCTATCCCACCAGTAGCTAGAAACAATACTGAACAAATATTATTACTTCTGTCTATATTTTTTTTTGTTTTGACTAATTAGCAGGATCAGATAATAGCCGTGATGCAAGCTAAGGTAGCTTATTTCAGTGCACTCATCATTTTTTAATTACAGAATGTGAGGAAAATTGATAAAGACTTTATTAATGAGGTTTGCAATTAAAAATCTGATAAAAATCACACAAAGGACAGACTACAATGTAAAGTAAATAAGCATAGGTGTAAAATATTCATGTAGCAAAAATTTTTCTAGTGTGGTCCTGTGAAGATCTGTTCTTTTCTCCAATGCCATTCAGTATCTTTAGCAAAGTCTGTAAAATTTGAGATTATCAATAGCAAAACTTGTAGGTGACAAGATCATTTGATGAACAATTAATGATGATGAAAGGAGAATGAGCTAATCTGTAATGAGTGCTCACTACAACAAATTCATCAAAACAAGGTATTTTTGCATGGCCAAACCTGAGGCCAAAGGATAAAGAATCTAAATATAATACGTATGATGGGGAACTGAAACCTCTAGAGCATGCACTCTAAAATAGACTTAAATAATGATTTTAAAGCAAGCTACCAGAATGATGCTATGATTGTCAGGTGCAATGCTTTCATATATAAGCAAGAGAATACAGATCAGAAGATGATACTCTGTGTATGTCATTAGTGAGAGCATTCCTAGAATACTCTCTTCAGTTATAGCTTTGAAAAGACATTGACAAACTGGAGCAGACTCAGAAGAAAACTGCAGGAAAGGTATGAGGTCTGGGAAACTTGCCTTTTACTGAGACACTGAAGAAGCTCAGTTTACTTAAGTTTAGAAGAAGACTTTCTCACAGTCTGCAAGACCTTTCATGGAAAAGATGTTCTTGAAGAGTTCTGTTTAGTTAAGTAACAAAATCCTTAGAATTAATTGTTATTTTTCAATTACTGTTGTTATTTGACATTATCCAATTAGATATCCAATAAGAATGAAACTATTGGAAATTTAATTTTGACATTTCTGAGCTGGAAACAGAGCACAAATATCAAGTGATAGTAATTAATGTTTGGAAAAATTCTGACATAACGATGTGCTGTATTTTCCATCTGTTGCAGTTCTTAACTTGAGCTGTAACATATCTTTCAGAAAGACACCCAGCCTCGAACAGATATTACGGCAGATGCAGAAATTGCTAGGTCCTGTTCTTTAATTTGTATAGCTGGTGAAGTTAGAAGACAAAAAGGTATATCCTGGCTATAAAATCAATCAGGAAAAAGTAACTAAGGTACACTGTGGTAAAAAAGACAGCACACTCTATTACAAATGCCACTGTCACAATGAGAAATGCAGTGGAAAGGGAAAATCATGTTAAATGACAGAAGAAAGGATGACTTTTTAATGCGTTGCTGACAATTAAAAGACCACACTAAATCTGCCTCTAATTTCCTTACTTTATCCAATTCAAGTAATTTTTCCTAGGTACAGTTTAGTCTATTTTGCTTTGTAATTGATACTAATGAGTCTGAATTAAGTTTAAAGCATGCAAATCAAACATAGTGACCACTGAAAAAAATAGTGGGTTTGACTTATGTCCTTCTTGGTCTGGTTACCAAAATGATTTCTTGACAGTCCTAGTTACAGACAGTTTATATAACTTCAACAAAAAGGTAGTGTTAAAATTGAAAGCTGCTTCAAGTAGGCAGACACTTCACAGTTCTTTACCCAAGAACTTTATCATTTACATCATCCGGTCTTTTCTCTGCTTCCTCTTATGCTTCTTCTTCAAGGGTTTGGAATTTGTTAAATTTGAGCTTGGAAACTTCTGAGGGGGAAAAAAGGCTTTCTGTGAACTTTGATAAATTATTCCATTAATAGTGAAAATGTAGTGACTTTGTCACTTCACTTGCTTGCTTGCTTGTTCTGGTTTTACATCCCATTAAATTATCCTGCAAAGGTTTTGCTCATTTCTGAACAGATTTGGCCTCATACAAAGTCTAACAATTTCATCTGTATCCTTAGAAAGTACTCCAAGTTGGGAACATCTGGAAATAAACTGTATGACCCACTTTAGCATACTTTGCACCGTGAAAGCTTGTATATTATTTTAGTGGCCCCTGGAGCTGCTGTTCTGGACAGTTTTGCTCAGACTGGATCTCAAATCTCTTCTATCCTTTGCTCCCCTAAAATAAATTCATAACATTGAAGACATGAGGGAGGATTGTGACAACTTTAGTGTAGAGATTACTTTTGGTTAAAGTATACTTTGCCCTGTATAGCCTGTATTCTTCCCTTTCAAGGCTTCTGCCTCCCAGTGCAGCCATGAAGAAATTGCTTCCTTGCCTCACCAGGAGAGTCATGATGGCAAGCACCTTGCTCATTACTGTTGTGTGGTGTATTAAAGGCATCTGTATTGAATCATTCATTTGTGCAGCAGTTTGTGCATGGCTTAGTGAATGAAGTGAGCTAATGAATGAACATTCCTACTTAAAACAGACATATATATCTTTCGAGTTGTATTCCTTCATCTCTATGGCATACCTCAGCCCATTGGCTCAGTCCAAAGTAAATCTCTAACATGTCATAGCTGGACAGACCTCTGATGAGATTCTTTTCAACAAGTTAGCATACTGTTAAGTCATTATTTTCAAGGTCTCTAACACAGAAGTCCCTTGTTGAACAACTTTGCTTTATTTGGCCCACTGTGTGAAGGCACATTTGAGTGAGATTTTTAATTCCCAATTCATGAATATTATTCCAACACAAATGTAAATCTTTGTAAGCACTGGACTACTACTGTGCATTCTAATAACATACGGGAGATAATACTGTGCCCATTCTTAATCACTTAATTAAAATAATTGCTGGAGCAACTTTATATAGCAATATATAGGTCTTTTTTTTCTGACAAATTTGTGTGGTTAGAATAAGTCATCGGGAGGGATTTTTACTGACTTGCCAATGGTGGTGAGTCTTAAAGCAATAACTTTAGTAACAAGACACTATATTCATTCCCAGTTGGACAGAGGCTTGAGGAAGATAGAGTGGAGCAGAGGTGCACGCTGCTAGAAGGCCTTGGAAAGATCTCCCGGTTCCATGCTAAAGAGGAAACCAAGCAGAGAGTGTTGGTTGGTTCCCTGAGCCCCCTGGTTGAATGTAACCCAAGCAAATGTGGGCGTCTTTTGGAGGAAGTAATTGCTTTTAGCATTCTTTTCCTATTGCTTTCTGACCATCTCAGTACTATCTTAAGGTGTTGCTCTTTATAACAAGAATGTGAACTGTATCTAGGCCTAAAGAAAATTAACAGTGACTCAGAAAATGAAAATTATCTGAAAAAATCACATTCCTCAGGAATACAGTATCATGGAGACTTGATTACATCTTCTTGTGGAAGGGGCCAAGGTGTTTTATGATACCATACAGTTGAGGCTGGGATTGGCCTGTGGCCCAATCAACTAGTCATTCCTTTCTGGTGTATTTCTGCATTGGACTTATGCTGAAATGCCCACAGGAGATTTGGATAACTCTCTACAAATGCTTTTCCAGGTAGTGAGTGTTAATATAATTTAAAAAATCTGTTGTTTTCCCACCCCTCTCCTACTCTTCACCTTTCTTTGTGAAAAAAGTAAATCATTCAGAGGCTGCTTTCAGCATATACCAGTTTGTGGAATTTACAGGAAGGGCTGCAGTTCCTCTATGCACATGATGCTTGCTAACACATCACAGACATCTTACATTAAAACATAAAACACACATAAAAACAAACAAATTCCTTTCCTCCCAAAATATCCACACAGGAAAATGCTGTGCAGCTTAGTATGCTAAATACAACTCTACCAGTAGCTTGTGTACTAAACTATGTCTTTTTTTGAAAATGAGGGCATAAGACTCCTTTCTTCTACCAGCACAACCTGAAAAACCCAGACGTATTTAGCCGTCAGCTGCCTAAGGAAATGTCACTTACCGATGTTTAGGATGATAGATTGCATCCTTTAGATGTACCATTCTCTCTCCTTCCTCTCCAAGGAGATCCATTCTCAATTTTTTACCCTTAAAACCTAAAAGAATCATAACAAAAGCTTCTCACTTAATTCATCACTTCCATTTCCTCCATTTTGTGAGCATTTACTTAGCTTAAAATGTGGTGCTTGTGGCACTCTACTCTTTGCCCACATGTGAGCTTTGGATCAGTGATGCTGGTCAAACAAACAGAACTGGTTTTTAAAAAATCTGATAAAAAATAAAACCCTGCCTCAACTGCTCTTAGAAATACCCATGTAAAGAGCAGTTTGTGCCTTTCACCCACATACAAAGTTATTTTTGACGTAACAAGTTTTGGATTATCAGCATTCAAAGATAAATGAGACCAGAAAAAATAAGAAGTCTAAATCAACATCTTCCTGCAATCTGTGACTGAAGGGGCTGGAGTATTCAAAATTGCTCACAAACCTACATAAATGGAATGCTGTCACGGCTAAGATTGAGTGAATAGCTGGGAAGACAGCCCAAGTGCCGCTTAACACTTATACAGCCTGTGACCAAGGCACTTCCCATGGAACTGGTGCTCTCCAGAGCACTGCACCATTGAGGGGCTTGTTACACTGCGGTGCAGCACCAGCTCTGGGATCTTCTTTGCTGTGTGCAGCTTCAGAATATTTAGAAGGTGAGCCTTTTGAGACCTTCAGCCTTCCGGCACTTCAGTGCCAACTATACTTAGTGTGAACTAGACTCAGTACCATACACACTATTTTGTCATAGTTCGCATGCTCTCCACAACTGAAATAGGTCTCTGAGTCATCTGAGTTGGGTTCGAGTAGCAGTGGGAGTGCAGCATTATGGAAATGAGCTAACACTGCTTCTGGATTTGAAGTAGCCATACAAGTAATATACATCAGGGTTCACTTGTCATATGCCTGAGCTAATTACTGTTCTGGGTCCAGACATGTCAGCCCTGGTCTGTCTGTGTCTCTGGAAGAGACAATAATTGCCTGCAGATAGTGGTATATCGTTACGGACACTTTGGACACATATAGTCATCTCAGACAGGAACCATCCATTCATCATCTTGTACAAATAAAAGTGAAACCAAACCCATCTTAAATCTTTATTGTTCTTTTTTTTAACCCTGATGTTACATCTTCAGTTAAGTTACCAGCACATTTTGTGTTTTATATGGAACACAGCCATGTCAACCTGGAAGAGTAGGAAAGCTACTGAGACAAGGCACTGCCCTGAGAGAAATGGTACTGGATCTTTTCAGAGATTCTGCAAGTCAGTAACTGCTGAAAATGGACAACAACAGGCAGAAGTTAAAGAAGTGAAGGAAAAATCCAAATAAAGCACATATTTGATATTTCCACAAACTACTCTCCTTTTATTTCTTTAAGGAATTTCCTGTGTGATTTCAGTTTAGTTATCCACTAATTTTAGAGTTTATTATAGCTTTTACTAATTTTCCACAGAATCAGTTTACTAACCTGCACTTCCACAGATCTCTTATTTCTAGGTATTTGGTATTGATTTAGCTGCCTTCCTGTCCATCTCTAAGAAGGCATTTTCAAGAGGGGGCATTGAACAGGGCTAATACAGGTTTCACTCCTGTTAACGTGATGAAAAGGGAATCAAACACACTTCTTGCCTGACATGAATGGCAGCCCTGAGTCTGTGTAAAAGTTAGAGTGTGTGTCCTCTTTCAGTTCTGTGAGTCATAACCCTTGTTTCTTCAGCTTTTTTTTACATATCATGAAAATAAACTATTTTGCTTCAGTGGAATGCTGTGTACATTGCATCACATTGGGCAAGAGAAAACAAAAATGAAAGTATTTTGATTTGACTAGAATAAATTGTTTTCAGGTTGGGTTTGGTTTTTGTTGAGGTTTTTTTTCTCCTGGTTTGTCTTGAAAAAATCAAACCTCTCTTTGCACAGCATAACTACTTTCAGGAAACAGATTATAACATTTGATTCTGCTCTGAATATGTACTAAGTTTTGGCTTTTTTTCCTTTAAAGTCAATATGATGTCTCAGTTCATACATCTGTGAGATCAAAACGCACAGTTCCAAAACACTGGCTAGGAAATCTATAAAAAAAGCCCAGGTGCCTGAGGAACAGTTTGACAAGCACAGAGACAAAAGGAACACAAGGAAAGGAACAATGTCAGAGAAGTGTGAAGACAAAGGGTCTGGAGGCAAGGTTTATGCTCAGTGTCATAGGGGAAATGGAAACTCCACTGGTGTCAGCTTTCTCTCTGCAATGAATCTCTGTCTCAATTCATGCTAAATAGATTGGCATGTACTGCTGACAGCCTACTATTTTACAACCCATGTTTATACATTTGGTTTATGATAGTGAAACAGTGAGAGAAGTGTTGTCTCTTCTGGGGACTCTGGTGACAGCAGTACTCCTCAAATGGAATAGAGATAACCAGCCTCTTAACTGACATCTCATTCTGCTACCATAAGCTGTTTGGAGGTTGAGACAGTGGAGCCTAGGGAGTGGCTCAAACTTACATAAAGTAGATATCTGCAATAAGCCGGATGAGTTGTGCTTGAATGTACCCGCTCCTTCCAACTGCAAGTTTGCATATGTCATTTAGGCTACAAATGGCTTAAGTTACATAGGTGAATCTCAGTTCAGGATGCTGAATCTTTTCACCACTAATGCTGCTGTATTATTTAGCCAGCACATCAATATCTAGTTCTACTTCTGAAAACAGAAATATTTTTGAGGGAGAGGAGGAGGATGAAATCCCAAAGCAGTTTTATTTAGTTTGTCTAGCTTCTGTAATACTGCTTCCACTAATTTTAACACAGAGAAAGTTGACAGGCTTTGTATCTATCCCCCTCAAGGGCAGTTATCATGAGAGGATGAACACAAAAGACAATCCATACAACTTGTCATTGTAACGTCCAACTTCCAATTTCACAACGCACCCTGAACATATCATTGCCCATCAGCAATATCCATGTGTGAGCGCATGTGTGAGTAGTAGGTATCATCTGAATCTTCTTTCAGCTAGGAGTCATACATTTCACTGTATGAAGGTGATAGTACTAATAGCTTGTGCATGTGTCAATTTTCCAGCAGAAAGTGCAGTTTGCCAACCTCTAGTCCTTGCTTGCACTATCTTTCTGGTTTTCACTGTTTTTTTCATCAGTGTAAATTCCCTGCACCTCCCAGCCTACAGCTGGTCAGGTGGGCACTGATGCAGGTGGCGGCTTCAGACTTTGCCTGTTGAACTCACAAGTTTCAGCCCTTTCCACAGAGCAGTGCAAGGACAGTGGTCCACACAAGGCTGAGATTTGGGCTAATGAAGGTGATAGGACCTAACAATATGAGCATATATTTCCTTGATTTTCTTTCACACAAATAAGGCCTGGCTACAGTTTCAGTGGCTTGTTTTGCTTTAACTAATCAATGAGGGCTGTACTAAAATAAATTTGGGTTTAGCAAAACTGGAAGTCTTATTGAAGTCTTTTTCTGCTTGTTTGCTTTTAAATCAGCTTAGTTAAATAGTCATTTACACCTGGTACGGAAAAGCTATTGCTTTTATGTCTGATGAAAAGACAGTAAGTTTCAGGTCTTAAGGTTACGACAATAATATTAAAAATATGATTTATGATCAAATTTTTGCTACCGTGTCTATAACCAGCTGTTGAAAAATGCTGAAAACTTTTCCAGCCAAGGCCTTATGGATACCTTCATTCCATGACTGCTTTTTTTTTTTTTTGTCCATATTTTTTTCCAAGATGCAATATAATTCCACATTTTAGCCAAAGACTCCAGTCTCATGCTGTATAGACTGTCAGTCGATTCTTTGTCTTCCTGCCTTTCTGCTGCATGCCAACACTATTTCTTTCTCTCCAGCTTTCTTCTGGAGAGCAATACAATTGCATTTGAATGCCTGGTCCCTGGACTGTCCTGTGGAGCCAGGTAACCAGTGATCAAGAAGCCAGTTTTTGGAGTCCAAGATTGCAGCTGGAAGCTGCTGAAACAAGCTAGCCAAATAGGATCTGTTAAAAAATAAGGCAGCAGCAGGGGATGATAAAGATGAGCTGTAAGAGACTGTCTTCAAACTGTCCCTTCTGTGGAGGGTAGTAAGTGCCAGCCATGGCTGTCTGAAAAATCTTATGAGACCCCAGATCTACAGGATTATTTTTTTTTAATTAAAAATAAAATGCAATTACTTGTGGGGTCTGAGTCTCCCACAAACAGGAGAATACCTGGGGCTTCTCTGCACTTTTCCTTCTGCTCCTACTGCAATCAGCTGGAAATCACAGTTGATCTGGGTGGAAATAGAATCTACACAAAGTTCAACTGGCTTTTCAGCTGAAAGCTCACAAGGATTTTATCACTGGTCAAAGATTCCTTCTTGTCTTATGCACAGCTTTCTATTTACCATATAAGCAGTAGTTTTCCACACTAGCATATGCTCACAGAAATATTATAACTGCCATAGCTAATCAGACCAGTGGTCCATCTAGGCTGTATGCTTGGCTCCAGGTTCCTCAGAGGAAGGTGTATCACAGAGGAAGTATCTTCCTAATCTTTGGCAGGTTTTGGTTAGCTATTGCCATAAGCATTTATGTTCTTTATACACTTTTATCCTAAGTGTCATCTATCATGTATGTTCTATTGTTTGAACTATTCTCTACAGGTTTAGGCATAAAGGTCACAATAGGACAGAGGTCATAAGTCACAGTAGATCAAAAGCCATAGCATGTCAAATGTTGTAATATAATTCTTGCTCATGTATACAGCACATATATAAAGTGATAGCTCATGCTAAGGCATTGCCTCACATTGCTCTAGCAGCTACAGCTCCCCTAAGAGCGTTATAATATGCTATTGACTTTCTTGTGGATTCATCGTGCTGTGAATTATTTCTGGCCAGTGGAATGCATGGAGTTACCTTTTGGGTATTATTTAAGCAGGCGTCTTGTGATTTTGCCAGAGATCTTTTTTGCAGGAGTCAAGGTGTGTATTGCATTTTAAGGGGAAAAAGAAAAAAATTAAGAAAACCTGAAGATTTACACTTTGGCTTAAAGATATATTGAGTATAGGAAAACAGCTCTTTTATTTATTTCTTTATTTTTTTGTCCCATAAAAGAGCTGATCCTGTGATCTCAGCAGGGATATGTGCGTGAAGCCATATTCAGTAAAACTTAGGTGCCAGAATTTTCCTCTCTTTCCTCTTAAACCAAAGAACAGACAATTGTCACATATCCTTTAGTCCCGAGCACTCGATATTTTTAATTTCCTACATGCAGTTACTTTTTTTTCCTCTCTCTTAGTTCTGTTCCTCTTGGAACAAAAAAAACCAAAACAGATAAGGAATAAAACAAAAACCACTGTAAATGATCCTCTTTCTAAGGACTCTTTACTCCTTCTAACTGTTTGACTTTTCACCCTTTGGGTGCTTAGTGGAAAAGCCATTACTTGCTTGCTGCGGAAAAAGCATTTAATGAATCACAAAATCATTCAATTATTCTTAAAAACACTTCACATCACACATCTTTTTCCAAGTAAAGTGTGCATTTTTCACATTTAAATGGTGCATAACTGCCTCATACAATGCGTCCCTAGAGTTAAAGACATTTTAACAGAAGGGTTTCAGGAGTATACAGAGCATTTTGATATATATTAGCATTAAATACCTTGCATTAAAGATGCAGAATTTCCTCTTCTCTCTTCACTGTCTTTCAACAATATTTATATAAAGTTGCCTTTCTGCTGTTGTGAAACGTCTAGCTTTGTACCGAGCTGAGATCTGCAAGCTTTGCTTACTACGGCATGCTGCAGTACCACACGGTAAAAACGAAGCATACAGTAAAGCTATTAGCTACTATGAAGCAGCAAAGCATTTGGAATCTTTTTCAAATAAAATGTCAATTTATTTAGGAAAGGAAGTAAGAGACTTCCTCAGAAAAATGCATTAATTTTACTCCTTATTGAGCCTGATGCTGGTCTCTCACCACTTTTTCTGCGCTTTCATAAGAGAAGTGCATTCTGCAGACTGCAGTAGCTGCCATTTCCTACACAACTTTCTAGTTTTTTCCCCTCTGAGGTTTTTTCTTAATGGACTTACACTGTAAAATGTTCTTTTCTGTGTTTGATGAAAAAGTATGTTCTTTACCCAGTAGGATCAGGTGGCCAACTTCTTTTGTAAAACCAACTTGAAGGCTGCTCTTTTGCCAGGGCAAATGGGAATCGGTCTGTTTATTTGAATGCTAGTATATGAACTGTACCATCTAAGGAGCTGGACTTGAATTTGTAAACTTTTCTGCACTTTTATATCCCTGTAATTTAAACAAGTAATTTTTTCCATAGCAATATTTTTTTTCCCCGATTTATAGGAAAGAGTGGTATTTATACAACAGCTTTAGGCTAACGTAGATATCTAACTTAGGCACAGTTTTAAGAACTAAACCTAGGTGTTTGTTCTTCCCTCCATAGCTGGCAGAGAGACAGAGGTGCCGGCGCCCTGTAGGCAAGGGGGGCAGCTGCAATTCAAAGCACCTAAATGAGATGATGAAGTAGACAGTGTGAATAACCCTCTAAATGACTGGAATTACTGGACCACAGTAGAGAGAGAAGAAAAAAGTGAGGCTGGCATATGGTGAGTGTCCTACATATGGTATGTTGTTTATATGTGTTTTTTTCCGTTAGCATTTCTCTTTCCTTTGTTGCTCCACCTCCTCCTGCAGTCTCCTAACGAAAACATTCATTAAGAAACTTCTGCTGTGTAAGGAAAGTTTTCAGACCTCTGCTACTTTGAAGAGCACAAAACTCAGACAAAATGAGTTAGCTCCCTCTCCTATACTCCGCCTCACTTAAACAGTGACCTGTGTGTTTGTGTCCGATTTTCTGTTTCCTTTTATTTCTCTGGAGCTGATAAGGTGCATGTGGGGGTTAAAAACACTTTGTATTAAAATTTATCACATTTCAGCCCTTAAGACAGTGTTTTATGCTCACTCAAATATTTTCTAATAATTAGAAAGGTTGGGCGTCAATATGACAGACATGCACTCTTTATACTGTATTAATGCCTTTGGTCTGGCCAAATACTGGTCTTATCCAATGTAGCTTCAGTGGGAAGCTTCCTTTTGCTGCAAAAAACAGGCTCCACCTGGTTCCAATTAAC
>JBCJKH010030093.1:12747-33634 GCA_039877255.1 Loriculus beryllinus | reverse complement strand
AGTGCCCTTTTGTGATGGAAACATCAGCTGTATAGTCTATTGTGTAACATGAGATTTCATAGCCTTTTCAATGAAGAAAGTTGCCAGTATGCCTAAAATTACACAAAAGAAGTTCTATTTCTGCTCTGTTTATAAATGCATGTGGGAACCAGAGGAAGAAGAATTTTGAGATGTATAGAATTCTGCATATTAAATACGGTAGCAGAGTTATGAGAAAATTGCATGCAGCTTATTTCAGTTTGTTGTAAATAAGTAAATTTTCAATGCATTAAGTGCAAAAGAAATCAAATGTAACATAAATGTGGGAACATCATGTATTGCTTAATTTTCATATTTGCATACCCTCGCTAAATTTTTTTTTCTCAGACTGACTCTTGCTATAGTACGTAAGCACCTTGGCTGCTGAAAAAAAAAATCATTTTTTCTGAACCATCACTTAACTGAAAACTGTTAAAACTTTCAGTATTTATCCATGCGGAGGATACTTTGTAAACATCAGCTAAGACTGCTTTTATCCATTAGGAGAGAGTTTGGTTTGGTTTTTTTTTGTTGTTTTTTGTTTGTTTGTTTGTTTTTGTTGTTTTTTTTCCATTTTTGCTTTAGTGGCAGCAGTGTTGGTTGGTTCACGTTTCATAAGATTCTGAGAGGCAGAGTGTTTATTGTTGTTCTTCCTGAAACAGTAAATTTTATTCTGTATTTTCAGGTGGAAATCAGCCATCTAAAAGCTAGACAGAATGCGCTGCAGGAGCAGCTGCAGAAAGTACAGACGGCTGCTCAGTCCGCACAGTCGGGAGCTGGTGTTTTACCACCAGCCACTACATCAGCTTCATATGTTCCAGTGGTCAGACATTCCTCAGGGTTTGAAGGATATGACATGGATTTTGGAGATATAATCTGGTCACAGCAAGAAATAAACAGATTGTCCAATGAAGTTTCTAGGCTTGAATCTGAGGTTGACCACTGGAAGCAGATTGCACTGGTGAGTGTTTCCTCTCTGTCTTACTCTCCACTAGAAACTAGTGTTTTACTTGAATTTGGTGTATTTGGAATGGGTCTTCTGAAAGTTCATGCTGTACAATTTCTAGAAGCAATATGATTTGATGGAAAAGCTGAAATTTAATTACGTTTTCATCGTTTTCATGCTGTCACATGGCTAACATTCAGTTAATAACATTCATTAACTGACTTTCAAATGCTTCATGATGCTTTTATGCATAATTTGTCAAGTTAGGGAAGGGGCTTTATAAACGTTTGCTTGTGCTACTTTAGGGTTTAATTTCTGTGCAGCCTTTCAGAAAATAATTGTCTTCTTCCTGGCTCTGATACTAACTATTTATTGACAGTATAATACTGTGGTAGTTAAATATTTGCATACTGGTTTTACTTACTCTTCTTTCAGTCCTTGTTATGTCAGTTGTTTCATGATCTGCTGAGACAAGAAATTATAGTCTTTCAAGCTGTTGTTGATATGAGTCATTGTTTTTCAAGCTATAGCCTGATTTCAGATGTATACTCTTCTCATTTAGAAATATTCAAGTAAAATTAAGAAGCCTTGTTGTATTATTAGGTGCAATAACATCCACTACCACAAACTTTTACATATTTCCATATAATAATAATAAAAAAATCAGTGGAAAATAAAAATCTTTCAATTAAAATGTCTTTTTTTTTAATCAAACTTACTGTAAATTTTGATTTTTCTTCACATTCCCTTTGTTTTTCTACTTTGAATATCAATAGAGGAAACACATGAAAAATACACCTATTTATCACAATTTTCACATGGTATGTGATTTTTCTTTTCTCAGTCTTCCAAAGTGCAAGGGACAAATGATGCTGAGCAAAGTGAAATATGCAAACTGCAAAATATTGTTAAGGTAATACAACAACTTTGACAAGCTAGTCTTCTCTTACACTTTATTCTTGATGGTTTTGCATATGATCACATGACTTATGAATACAGTTAAAATGTTTACAACACGCACACTTAAATTTTCTCAATTAAAAACGTATATGGGCTTGTAATATCACAGTACCATTTCAGTTAGCAATACAATATTTAAAAAGTTATTCTAAGAAAGGGTATTTATGTGAACTTGTTGAATGTAGTACGTAAGCTTAAACGAATTACATTGATATTTATGAGGGCAAATCACTTTCGGAAGCTGTTGATGACTGACTTATGAGACTGAATTTTAAATACACAAAATAATTTCTTCTCCCTTCTCAGAAACATCTTACTTTTTCTCATTGAAGATGCAGAATATGCATTTGCCTGTCATCCTTAAAAGTTGCTAAAAATGTGTCCTGTACACATTTCCTGTATGTGTATCCACTTCCTGTGAAGAAGTTGTAATCTCTCTACTTTAGTATTTGCTGTTATGTGAAGCATGCTGTTGTGTGGAGCATGCTGTTGTGTAAATATGTTTTTAAAAGGAACGTCTTTTGTTGGTTTGGGGCTTTTTTAAAAATGTTAAAAGACAAGAAATGTGACTTCTGTGAGGAATCCTTTAATAAATCTTTAATTTTATTACGGAAAATGTTTTTATTTCTTTAAATTTCTTTTTCTTTTTTAAGCTTCTGTACTATATTTTACCATTCTATTTTTCTAATTATACTTTTAGGAGCTCAAACGGAATTTAAGTCAAGAAATAGATGAACATCAACATGAACTTTCAGTGTTGCAGGATGCACACAAGCAAAAGCTAGTAGAGATAACTCGTCGACACCGAGAAGAGCTGAGTGAATATGAAGAGCGAATTGAAGAACTTGAGAATCAGTTACAGCAAGGTCTTTCTTACCACATGCTTTCTTTTTTAATGTACAGTGAATTTTGGTTAAAGCATCACATATGTATGTAATGGTGTAATACATATCAAATACATGGAATTTGATTTTCAACTTGATTTCATCTTGATGCTTAAGGCACATGTCCTAGTATCTTATATTCACTGTTGCTGGCTTGAACACTGGAATGCTGGCATTTTGTCTTCTGATATATATCAGTCTAAAGGGTCATTTTCTATACTTATCAAATGTTGTACTCCAAATCTTACACTTCCTGTTTTGGGGTTTTTTTTAACCTTACACTGACTGTATATGTGGGCAAGATAGACATAGTTGAAAACAAGAAAATCTTAGCCCAGGAGTAATTTTAGTGAGAAGTACTATGTACCAATTCAGTTACTTGACAGAAGTTCATGTTCAAGGAAAAAAGTTCATGTTCAAGGACCACACTTCAGTTTGCTGTGTGACTAGATTGTAGGAGAAGCTTAGTAGTTCTCACAAGATGCTTTTTGTTGTCTTGTAGGTTATTTCATATTCTATAAAAATTGTTATGCAAGGTTTCCTTTAGAGGCTTCCTTGCATGAATATGTAAGATTTGCCTGGAAAGATCCATTATATTATGTGTTAAAAATTGGACTTCTAAAGAGCATATGTTCTCCTTTTGGAAGGAGAGATCCATTCCCTTCTTGGAAAGAAGGGAAATATTTTCACAGCCTCTTAATGCCTAAAGTAGTACCAATAGAGAATTTATTTCTTAAAATCAGGTGCCTGTTAAGATGTAATCTGTCTTTTAGTTTATGTACGTACACCAGCAGGACTAATTTAATGAAGTTAAAGGGAGGAATCCCTTATCTTTTGCATTACAAGTGATCTGTAAAATAAATACTGTTCACAGCTTTTGAAGATTTACAAGTACTTAATTTTTATCTTTTTTTGTTGGTGTTTTTGACATTGTTATACAGACTGGTTACAGACTGGGGCAGGAGGAAATGTTTGAGCTTGCACTGAAGTGAATTCACAAGCAGCGTGCTTTCATTTAGCTTTTTTTCCTGTAATTTCTGCTGATGCCTTTTTATACTCCAGCTTTGTTCTGGAAGTTACATTGTGACAATATGGTAGATGTCTGAAAACATCAATTCTGCAAAATGAGTTTTTTTTAATTAAAAAGCACTGCGCATCATTTAGGAAATGGTATACTAATATGTAGCAAGTAGTTCTCTAACAACCATTCAACAAACCTTTGAAATGTAATTAAAATATTAACAGAGATTTTGCTGAATTAGATGGGGTTTGATTCAATTATTCTTAGAAAATTAAGGGATTCCAAATTGCAGTATAATAGATTGTGTCATCTCCCCACCAGAGGGATAGGGGGTCAAGTATATTTTAATTAAATGGCAAAACATACACTGCTCACAACACTTTAAGTTTCAAAATTGTTTCAACAATAAATACTGCACAAGGATGCGTGAGTATTTCAAAAGCTGCGTATCAAGCCAGTTGTATGTACAGCCCTGCTTCAAATCTTAATTCTATTTATGTAAGCTTTATGTTGATGATGATTGTCAAGTCTTTGGTTTAGATATCTCGCTCTATCAGGAGAAGGGCTAGAAGAAACTCTTAAGCAGCAGTGCTGCTGGTTTTGGTTGATAGTTAAAATTGCTAACAATCTTTTTGCTTTTTAGATGGTGTGAGCACTGATGCCATGGGTAGCTCTAAAATTAGCGAACAGAAAAAACATGCTCAGAGTCAAGAAGGAGGAAAAATAGAAGAGTTGGAGGTTGTAAAGGACCAAGAGGATGAAATAAGAAAATTAAATCACAAATTGTCTTCTGCTAAAGAAGAAAACAAAATTCTTCTGAAAGAACAAGAATTGGCAAAAGTAGAAAAGATCCAAATAATGCAAGAATATGAAAATCTTAAGTCTGAATTTAGCAAGCTTCAAAGTGCTGTTGCAGAGCAAGATGCCCGCCTGAAAGAACAGGACAAGAAGCTCCAATCAAAAACATCATTACCAGAGGATATTGTCAGACTACAGCAAGCACTGTTAGGTAGTAAGATGATGGTTACTTTATTTTTTAATTTAATTATTTTTAGTAAACCTTCACAGGTTTTCACTTTTAAAGCTCAGATTTTACTTCAAGAATTTGGAACTTAGTATGAGAATATATATCTTTTGAAAGCTGCTGCTTTAGAACAGGGTTTTCCATTGAGGTAAGGCTAAGCTGTAAAAGAGACATAACTGGAACTAGCATGATTGATTATCATAGGGCTTTCTGATTAGGTAAGTAACAAGAAGAAATATCTTGTTTAAATTCTAGAAGACAATCTGTTGCTAATATCTTCTGCCTAAAGTAACACTGAAACTTCTCTGTTTAAGAAGTGTATGTGTATGTAGGGAATCTTTTAATATTGCATAATTGATACACTGTAGTGCAAAGTCTTCCTAATGTGGACTCAGTAGTAAAAGTAATGCTCTACTTTGTGGTGGTGGTTGATGGTGCATTTCAATCTACAGCACTAATGATTATCATCTCAAAATACTGTGAAACTATTCTGAGCAACAGAGTGTTGCTGGAGCAAGGTGGGAGAATTATTTTTGTTGTTATTTGGAAAGTGGTAAAATTCTATGTTTTTTTTTTTTTTTTTTTGCTTTATAGAAGCAGAAAATGAAATAGCAAGACTTTCAAGTTTAAATCAGGTAAAGCAATTTCTAAATTAAGCCAACAAAGTTTGTGTAAATAGTAAGTGATGGAAAACATGTTCTGGCACTAAACATTTTTTGGAGCGTTTACACTTCTGCATTAATAACCTTGTAATCAAGGAAGTAATTGTAGATTAGTTCTCGAATTACATGTGGAATTGATAGAAATGACACATTCTGACTTGTGCAGCTCCATAGTTTCTTTGTTAAAGAAAACTAGATTTCCACCTAGATTTCCATCTAGATTTCTATTGCTACTTAGGCTGCTGTAACTTAATTTTAAAAGTATTAATACTATATTCTGTAAAATTTGTCACTTTTCACCTGTTTGGCCCATTCAGTTTTGATACTATCAGCTTTAAAAAGCTGTTGTCAGCTGTAAAATACTTCTCTCCTTACATGTAGTACTCTAATAATGGTACATTCCATCTTACTGGTCAAGTTAAGCAGTGGACCATACAGTCCCTGGAGCACGCCTTTAGAGTTTAGCAAGGTTGACCTAGTTTTTTATATACTCAGGCTTGAGAGGTTTGGCTTGGTTTACTTTGTATCCAGTAGCATTTCTCAGCTGGGATCTTCTGTGTTTTGCATGTGTTGAAGAGTTCCCATGGCATTTTTCATAAGCATGTTATTCAGGTGTCCTTTACTAAAACTTCCTGTATCACTATGCAGCATACTACATGTTTAGAGTATCTCTTGGATGTATAATAATTTATCCCAGCTGTGGATCCATGCCTCGGGGGTGGATATAACTTTGCTTGCCAGACGGTGGCTTTGTGTGCAGAAGCTCGTAAATTACAGTCCTGTACTTAGTGATAAGAAAGCAAATGTCTATGTGTGAGTGGTAGAGACAAATACTTTCTGATGAAGAATGTTTAAGTGGCATAATATTAATGTAGGCCTAAAGACTCTAACAAAAAAAGGGTGTATTTTACTTTTAATTGTTGAAGGGGGGAAAATAAGCTATTTCAGATCTGAAGAAGTTATAAGTTTCACCAAGATAAAGTGTAATATTTAGGGTTTTTTTTTAACTTAAGGAAGGACTTGAGAAGGAGCCAACAAGTTCACAATATAAAAATGAAAATATTCTTTCTGCATATGCTGAGGATCAGAATTCAGAATTAAGTCAGTTAAGACAAGATTTGGAAAGGAAAGAACATGAATTAAATGAAAGTATTGCTGAAAGAGAAACATTAATAGTGGAGCTGGAAGAACTAGACAAGCAGAATCAAGAAGCTACTCAGGTAATACACACTGCAACTATTTATTGAACTGCTAAAATATTTAGATTTGTGCATATTGATCTTTGAACGTAGATAACAGGGAAATAGAACTTACCCTCCAAGGCTTAAAAAGAATATTGGGACCGTCTTAGTGCAAAATTCTAAAGTGCAAGAAACCCACTTGTTATGGATGAAGAAATAATATGGTGTGTCAGCTGTCCATAACGGATGGCACTTCCCAAAGTCCAGTTAAATATTACTGAATTTTTTGCTCCATAAGACTTTTGACAGATCTTGTCCTCCTAATAGTTAGATCTCCGTCTTATGACAGTATGAATAACATGAGTTATTTTTTTAGATTTTTTTCCTTGTATTATTTTTAATTATATTGAATAATTAAGTTGCTTTATTACAGGTTCTTTCAAATATGAGCATGTGTGGGGCAAAAAAGGTCACTGACTATAACCAAAATGGAATAATAACCTTTTTGTCACTCTTCTGTTATATAGGACCTGTAAACATCCAGTTGCAAGCCATGTGTTTTCAGTACTGGTTTACTTTCTGGAATTAAACATTAAATTTTTTTCCTATGAAATGAATCCCGGCAAATGTGTTCAAAATTAAGCGTGAATAAGAAATTGAAAATGGAATATAGAAGTAGGCATTCTTTTCTGTAATTTGTTATTTTAAATTTAGTGCTGCCCTGCTTTTAAGGAATGGGTATATGCTGTGCACCCATTCCAGCTGTCCTGGCAAATTCTGATGGTTCTTTTTCTTAGGTAACTCTTTTTTTGTTCCTTGATTTAAGTAGTTAGGGTTTTTATTCTCAATGAAGTGTAATCTATTCCTATTTGATTATTTGATTATTTGATATGTGATTTTAATTAAGTTAGCATTGACTAGGTGATCATACTTGCCACCTGTCCTTGGCAACTAGGAAAGAGTTTTGCTTCCTCTCAGGTGTGGGCATTTTTTTTGGTTGGTTGGTTGGTTTGGGTTTTGTTGTTTGTTTGGGGTTTTTTTGTTTGTGGGTTATTTTTTTCTTTTTCTTTTGGTGTTTAGAGGATAAAAATGCATACATGGTTCAGCTGGTTCTCCTTTCCTAATGAGTTCTTGTCTATGTACATTTCAGCATGTGATTACACTGAAAGAGCAGCTGTCAAAGCACCACATGGAAACTGATAGTATCATCAACCAGCTGAAATTTGACTTAGAATTTGAAAGAAATAAATTATCAGAGTTAGAAATGGAGAAGATGGAAACTATTAAGGAGTTAGATATTCAGAAAGAAAAACTAAGCCAGTGTTCATATGCACTTGATGATTTGCATATAAGTAAGCAGCAGCTTCAAGATAATATTAAAGATCTTCAGGAACAATTAAGGAATGCCCAGGACTGTAATTTTCATCACAAAAAAGAGGTCGGAGAATTGCAGCAGAGACTAAAAGAAAGAGAGGAGGAACTTTCTGTATACTTGAGCAAGTTAACAGAAAAAAGTAATCAGGAATCTAACTACGCTTCTCAAGATCTGATTCTGAAAGAAAGAGAAGTAGAAATTGCAAAACTACAAAATGACATTTCAGAAAATAAACAACTGAATGAAGAATTAAAGAAATCTCTGTCGGATCTCAGAGCAGAAAATGGAAAGCTGATGGCAGCCACTGAAGAACTGAAACAGGAGTTAAATAGTGCCATTTCTGAGAAAAATAAAGTTTACTTGGAAAAAGACACTGTTGTGGAGGCTTTGAAAATGGAAAAAAGACAGTTAGAGAGTGAATTAAACCAGGCAGAGAAGAGGCTTTTGGAACAAGCACATAAGTATAAGCAGACTATTGAAGAATTATCACAGGCACGGAATATGGATACCAGTGCCTTGCAGCTTGAACATGAGCGCCTAGTTAAATGCAATCAAGAGAAAGACTTTAAGATTGCTGAATTTAAAAGGAGCATTGAGCAGATGGAAATTGACCACCAGGAAACAAAAGAAATGTTGACTACTAGCTTAGGAGGACAAAAGCAGTTGACAGAACTCATTAAAGAAAAGGAGGTATTTATTGAAAAATTTAAAAATGAAGCCTTACAAGTGAAGCAGGAACTTGAGGAATATATGAAAGTTTCAAAAAAGCAGGATGTCCTAAAACACAACTTGGAGGAAAAAGACAGAAGTCTTGCAGTCATGAAGGAGGAAAATAACCATTTGAAAGAAGAACTTGAACGCCTTAAGGATCAGCAAAGCAGATCTGTGCCTGTGGTTGAGCCTAAAACTTTAGATATTATTATTGAACTTGAAAGTGAAGTAACACAGTTAAAAGTAATAAAGAATAATCTTGAAGAAGAAATAGAAGTTCTCAAAAAAACAATAGAAGATCAGAACCAAACAACAGTACAACTTCAGGAGTCTTTGCAGGAGCAAAGAAAGGAAATAGATGAGTCTAAATTTCAGTGTGAGCAAATGAATGTCACACACGAAAGGCTTTCTTTAGAGAAAGATGAGGAAATTAAAAATTTACAGAAAACAATTGAACAAATTAGAACTCAGTTGCACAAAGAGAGACAAATTATTCAGACTGATTCCCCTGATCTCTTTCAGGAAACCAAAGTTCAGACTCTTAATGGAGAAAATGGAAATGAAAAGCATGACTTATCTAAAGCTGAAATTGAAAGACTGGTAAAAGGTATCAAAGAAAGGGAGATGGAGATTAAGCTTCTAAATGAAAAGAATGTTTCTCTAAGTCAACAAATTGATCAGTTGTCTAAGGATGAAGTTGGCAAACTTACTCGTATCATTCAAGAGAAAGATTTAGAAATACAAGCTCTCAATGCTAGAGTTTCCTCAGCTTCCTCTAGGCAGGATGTTCTTTGTCTTCAGCAGCAGCTGCAAGCTTATGTTCTGGAGAGAGAACAAATACTAGCGGTTCTAAGTGAAAAGACAAGAGAAAACAGCCAGTTAAAAACAGAGTATCGTAATATCATGGATATGGTTGCTGCTAAAGAAGCAGCTTTGGTAAGGTTGCAAGAGGAGAATAAGAAGTTATCTGATAGATCTGAAAACAGCAGTCAAGACATGTCTAGAGAAACTATTCAGAATTTATCCCGTATCATTCGAGAAAAAGATATTGAAATAGATGCTCTAAGTCAAAAATGTCAAACCTTATTGACTGTCTTGCAGACATCCAGTACAGGTACTGATAACGGATCAGGAGGTGTTAACAGTAACCAGTTTGAGGAACTTCTACAGGAACGTGATAAATTAAAGCAGCAAGTAAAGAAGATGGAGGAGTGGAAGCAACAAGTAATAACCACAGTTCAGAACATGCAGCATGAGTCAGCTCATCTCCAAGAAGAGTTACACAAGCTTCAAGCACAAATTTCAGTTGAAAGTGACAGTAATTCAAAGTTGCAGGTGGATTATAATGGCTTGATTCAGAGTTACGAACAGAATGAGAAAAAGCTGAAAAGTTTTAGTCAGGAATTAGCACAAGTTCAACACAGCATAGGACAGCTTTATAACACCAAGGATCTTCTCCTGAGTAAACTTGATTTGGTAACACCATCTGTGACGATGGCTTCCACTGTTTCACAGCTTTCATGCGTACAGCGCAGTGCTCCAGAACTACTCAGTGATGAGGCTAAACTCCTTCAAAATGAGTTGGAACAACTGAAAAAAAAGTTGCAAGAGAAAGATTCAACTATTAGAACTCTTCAGGAAAACAATCAACGACTATCTGACTCTGTGGGTACAGCATCAGAGATTGAAAGAAAGAATCAAGAAGGAACTGAGTCAGAGATGAGGCAGATCAAAGAAAAACACGACGTCTTACAGAAATCACTTAGGGAAAAAGACATATTAATTAAATCTAAAAGCGACCAGTTACTTTCTGTCAGTGAAAATCTTAGTAATAAAGAGAATGAAAATGAGCTTTTGAAGCAAGCTGTGACTAATCTTAAAGAACGAAATTTGATTTTAGAGATGGATATTAGAAAACTGAAAGAAGAAAATGAAAAAATAGTTACACGGTCTAGGGAAAAAGAAACAGAATTCCGAGCACTTCAGGAGACTAATATGCAGTTTTCAATGATGCTGAAAGAGAAAGAGTTTGAGTCTCACTCAATGAAGGAAAAAGCTCTTGCTTTTGAGAAGCTGCTGAAAGAAAAAGAACAGGTATGTGCCTTCATATTTATGAATGGTTTTCAAAATTAGTGACATGGTAATGCATTTTTTTGTATATGTAGTCATGAAGTACTTGCCTGAAATCTGTGACTCCCTACTGCACTACACTACAACAAAAATCCCACCCCTGCAAAGTTAAGAAATTAAAAGTCAGAGTGGTTTACAGTGTTACCTGTTAATTGTGCAGCCATAAACAACTTTTATTTCATTTACTTGGTAATTTCTCATTTACTGAGCAGCTGCTTAATATTATACTTTGGCCCTATTCATGAAGTGCCCTATATTATTTTCACTGTATAGTGCTCAAACTTCTGCAGAGTTGGTCAGCAGAACTAATTTTCCAATGTGCTTTCCTCTATTCCAATGTGGTTGCTTCACAACATCCCTGTGAGGTGAATGGACTTCTGTATCTTACTTTTACGGCTACAGAAACTCCAGGGCAAAAAAAAGATGAAAGGTCAGATAAGCTAAATAACTGGTTTCTTCTATACAATTTGACAAATGGAAATATTGACACTTTTTTCAAAATGTGTATTCAGAGAAAAGTTGCAGTGGCTTGTACATTACCTTGTATGTAATTTGAAGAAGAATCGGTTTTAAAAGAGGCAAGAATTATATGGCATCATTGATACACAGGTCAACAGCATGTTGTATGATTTACTGATGCTGGAGTTAATGAGTAATTTGTCAATTGCCATTTCTTTTTGAGAAATAGGTATTAAGTGCAGTGCCAAAGTCTTTCTGTAGTTTAACAAACACTTGACAGCAGAACTCCAGGATGTAGATGCTCTGAGAGTGAGTATGTCTTGGTGGGAGACTTTTCTGGTAACAGATGATTTTTTTTTTTTTTGTTTCCTCTGTACTGCTCAGGTCTCCTTTTTCTTCATGATTCTGGATGCTGTTCTTCATCTTCTCTTACAGTTGTTCCCCTCCATGCGTTCTCTTCTTAGTATCCCTGTGGCTTTTAGCATACCTTCCCATTCTCTGAAGTTATGAGCATTGCCCATTACCAGAGAGTGGTATTTATGCAAATCATTGCTAAGTGACTTGGCGTTAGTTTTCCCTCCACTATAATTAAAAATATAATTACTGTGATTTAAATTATAATTAATGTAATTATTGTTATGTTTTTAAAATATAATTAAAATTAATAGAATGGTTTTGGCTGAAAGGAACCTTAATGATCATCTAGTTCCAATCCGCCTGCCATGGGCAGGGGTACCTTCCACTAGACCAGACTGCTCAAAGCCCTGTCCAACCTGTCCCTGTACACTGCCAGGTATGGGGCAGCCGTAATTTCTCTGGGCAAACCTGTTCCAGTGCCTCACCACACTCACGTCTCTGAAACTTTTTCAAATTGCCAACTAAATCTGCAGTGTTATGGGTTTGGAAAGCAAAATATGAATTACATTTAACAATACATGTATTTTTGAATTTGTCAGTTTTAAGCCTCAACTTAGACCTAATATGAGTCGAAAACTAGGATTTTTTTTTTTTTTTTTGTGAGAAGTTTGACTTGGGACAGATGTTTAGCTCTGTTTGCTCATAGTAGATGTTTTCCTATCCTGTTCTAAAGAAATACTATGGAATTACAGTGCGAACTTTTATTGTCTCAAAGTACAATGATGTTGTGACAAGTGGCTTTGAATTGCCATTGGGAATTTTAACATTCATCAGTCTCTCTGTATAAAGCATACTAATACTTTACAAATTAACACTCTCACTATTTTGTTGGTTTGGTTTTTTGTTTGTGTTGGGGGCTTTGTGTGTTTTGTTTGTGGTTTTGTTTTTGTTTTGTTTCTTTTTAAAAAAATTCTGACTCCTAGAAATCTGTACTGTCTGGCTAGGTTCTCTGTGTTGCATGTCTTTTGACTTGCAGAGTTTCGCTCAGTGGTGGTTTAGGCTTTCAGTTTAACAAGCAAGTTATATTTGTCTGGATGTTTTTCTTACACAGATCAGAGAGGTTCCTGTTACACACTTTGTGATCACCATGGAGAGCTAGAAAATATAGTATCAGAACAGTTTTGTATTTTATGTGTGCGTGTCAGAAGATAACATGACATTAAAAGAGAACATCTGCCTGCAGGTTTATGGTTCTAGGGCAAAAAGAGTTTTACTGTACTCAGCTTGATTAATAAAACAGATAATTGAAGCTAATAAATATTAGTGATGAAAACAAAGATTTGTATACTTTTATCCAGCATATTCAATGTGCATTCAAAACAACACAAGACAAAAGGTAAAGAGCGTGGTGACAGGTTGTCAGTAACTGAAAATGTATTCATGTGTACATGTCAGTTCTGTGTAACTGACATACTTGCAGTTCTTTGTGTTTATGTGACGTTGTAAACTGCATGTGAGAGCATTATTCGTTGAAATTTGACATCTGAAAATATGTTGGACATTGTTGTGATTCATTGAAGGCTAATCTTCAGGAGTGAGGTCACCCTATATTTTTTTTTAAGATTTCTTTATGTGTTAAGTTGTGTTAAGTACAGGCAAGTTGACCTGCCTAGGCTGATGCTTTACGTGTGCATGGCCTAATAAATGGCTATCACAACTAACAGATTTCAAACACCAGGGGGAAAAGTGAAGTTTTCAAGTATACAAGTGGCTGAAACACTATGTACATAATACATATCTCATCTAAAGATAGTTAGGCATCCATTTGTTTGCAGCAGTCAATTAAGACAATACTTCTGTATAGTGTCTTTTAATGATAACTTTGTCTTGTAATATGTGAGAGAAATAACTTCAAAATAATATTTTCCTTGAATGTTGTTTTGTGTTGTAGGGCCATGAGTGTTTTGCCATTTTTCTTGTTAGATCAGTATTGTCTTTAAGCTGTTTTGGGCAAAGACTGTATCTCCTTTGGTAAAACTGTTTGCCATGCTTGAAATGCTTATTTGTGTCTTCAACAGGGCAAAACAGGAGAATTGAATCAACTGTTAAATGAAGTTAAATCAATGCAGGAAAAGGCTGTTACTTTTCAGCAAGAAAGAGACCAAGTCATGGTAGCACTCAAACAGAAGCAAATGGAGAGCAGTGCCCTGCAGAGTGAGGTACACCACCAAATAATTTACAGTTGCAAGAAATAAAAAATATTTTCTGTATTATTTTTGATAACAATCACTTGTAAAAATAATTTAAAATCTATACACATGCAGTGTGCTGCCATGGACATGTTTAAAGTTTGCTTAAATTACTGTTACGAAAGGTGATAGTATGAGCAACTTAAGGTATGTTGTACACAGTTACAGCATTTGCGTGAGAAAGAGCAGCGCCTAAATCAGGAGCTGGAGAGGTTGCGCAATCACCTTCTAGAGATGGAAGACTCCTACACGCGAGAAGCGTTAGCTGCGGAAGACAGAGAGGTCAAGCTAAGAAAGAAAGTTTTGACTTTGGAAGAAAAACTCGTGTCCTCATCTACTGCAGTGGAGAATGCCAGGTAGTCTTCTAATTTGTACAGCTGTAGCATTAGCTGTAGATACCACAGTTAGCTAGACTGGTACCTGATGGCTGTATTTTACAGAATTACCATTCAATAGCATGCTAAGTACTTGAGAAAACAAAAAGATAAGAACTTTTGTTACTGTAAATCAGAAAGGTGATACGGAATCTAGTTGACTGCTATTGAGAATTTAAGGAAGTACATGGCCCTTTAGTAGCAGCTATTGAAATCTCACATGTATGACTGTGCTTACAACTAGAAACAGCAAGAATTCCTCAACCCATCAATCTAGTTATCTGTTAAAGAAGATGGACTTAACTTTCTTGTTCAAGTCAAGGCTTCATTCAGTTTGAACTAGTTTTATTTTATGCACTTCAGTGCGCAGATGTGACTGTCATGGTTTGTGAATTGTTTTGGAGACAAGTACATATATTTTATACCTGATACCATGGAAAGTATATACTGCTGTAAGATTATTTTTTTTTTAGCCTGTGTAAAGTAAGATGCATTGAAGTTCTCCCAGGTAAAACTTGGGAAGCTAGAGCCAATTGTGATTATGGCAAATAAGTAAACCACCAGAATATTCAGCCAGAACAATGAAAACACAAGTATTAAAATTAATTAATGCTTATCTTGACTGTTTTAATATTTTATTTAAAGAAATGTTGGTTACTTGGGCGCCAGAATGCTTTTTTGATCTTTTCAAAATGAACAGTTTTTTTAATAAAAAAGTTAAAAAAAAGTATGTATGTAGCTAAAGTCTTCATGTACTAAAGATGGATTCTACTCTTAACATTCTTGGTAAAGAGATTCTGAGTTGAGCAGAACTTGTTGTGAAAAATTGTGGAGAAATAGAAGAGTTGGGAGAGGGCTGTGTAAAAACTGTTCATCAGAATGTTTCTTAATTCTTCATCAAACCTGTCATGTAACTTTTAAGAAAAACAGCCTATGTGCCCCCTGATAGGTACTCTTTCAAAAGGCTGGCATAGGAGTAAGTCAGGTTCATAATACTTTTGCATAAGAGGAAGTGAAATGGAGCATTCAGTGGTCAGTATGGAGCAAAATATGCTGAGTTCTTGGAGACTGGCTTTAAAAGTAAAAATTGGTAGAAAGACCTATTGATTCATCTAGAAATTGAAGTAGATAATTGGCAAGATATGGAGGGGTTTTTTTGTTATAAGATAACGTTACAATTATGCATAACAAAGAGTAGGTTTTTCTTTTTCTAATGCACTTCAAACAAAAATAGGGGGGGTTTATTGTAAAAAAAGCTTACTATCAGACGTATTTGAAATCTTCTGTTAGTTGGTGGGATTTTTTTATGTGGTTGGTTTGATTTTGGGGTTGTTTTTTCGTTTTGGTTTTTTTTTTTTTTCTCAAAGGGGGACTGGTGAACAAAAATTGCCTTCATTTTTATAAGTTGAGCTGAAAAATTAAAGGTAGGGTATTTTTGCTGGGATTTAATTTTCTCTGTGATTACTTCTGTTGTCTTAATAAATAATGTATTTTATTTTCATGAAGTCATCAAGCTAGTCTGCAAGTTGAATCTTTGCAAGAGCAATTAAACCTGGTTTCCAAGCAGAGAGATGAGACTATGCTACAGCTCACCATCTCACAAGACCAAGTGAAGCAGTATGCATTGTCACTAGCCAACCTGCAGATGGTACTAGAGCAATTCCAGCAGGGTAAGTTTTGTCAAGAAATAGCGAAGATTGCAGCAAGTATTTTTCAACTGGCATAGTTACCATATTGTGGTGCTTTTTAAATATTAGTTACCTGGTTTGCTTTTTGGTAGCTTGAATTTCAGAATCTGATGTCTGTTAAAAAAATTATAAGGAAATAATGCTGACCCTGTGAAAACTGATGGTCAGTGTCCCATTTAAGAAATTTGAATTCTACCTCTACCTCATGACGACTAGATTTGATAATTCTGAGTTTTTTGCAGTCACGTATCTTGGAGTTACATGCTGCGAATTAAGATTTTCCTGTTTGGCTTTGTATTTTTAACCCTCTAGAAGAAAAAGCTATGTATTCAGCAGAGCTGGAGAAACACAAAAAACAGGCTGAAGAATGGAGGAAAAAAGCGGGAAACTTAGAAGAAAAAGTTGTATCACTACAGGTGGGCTGAATAATGGAACTGAACTGTATGAAACTAAATGCTAATTCTTAAATGAATTTTTTGTTTTTAACTGCTGTGTTTAGTGTAACTGTCTAAGAATGCATTAAGTTACGTAATTATTCTCTCTTCCTTGGAAGAGAGAGGGGCACTAAAAGGTTAGCTAAGTAGCATTCCTCTGCTGACCATCAGTTTTCTGGTGATGTTTATAACCCAGTTATTCTAAAGAGCAAATGATGTAAGTCTCTGCCATCTGTTATGTTTGATCTATGTTGTATTAGCATAATTGTGGTAACGAACTCCCTTGCTTCTCTTTTTGTCTGTTTGCTGCCCTCTGTTCAGGAAAGTTTAGGAGAGGCAAATGCTGCACTGGATGCAGCATCAAGGCTTACTGAGCAGCTTGACATCAAAGAGGAGGAGATCGAAGAACTTAAGAAAGAAGGTAACTACTTCTTTTACATTCCAATCAGCTCAGGTGACAATATAGTATTCCTAGAAACTTACTGAAATTCATCTCTTATGAGGAAAAGAGTAATTCTGTGCCATCTTTAGAGGTTTTCGCTGTTTATAAAGCAAAGTTGAAGCAGTACACTTACCTTCCGTTAAGGACATTTCTCAAACAAAAGTCCTATATAGTTGTGGGTTTGTTTGTTCCTCTCCTCTCCCCAGTACCAAGGCCCTTAATATAGCAATTAAAAAAGATGTCATTTTAATATGTGTGTATAGTACCAAATATTGTCAGACTTTCCCAAGTAACTACCCTATTTGATGTAGAGACGGGAATACAATCAGGTAGAGAGAAAGGGTGTGCTGTTGGCATGAGATGTAGAGGGAGGAGTTCTTGCACAGATGTGAGACTGAAGAGATTATGTGGAAGATCTTGGATATATCTTTAGATTGTATTTTTAGCCCTCTTTTAAAATAAACTTCTTGATTTCTGATATTTTGAAAGATACATTCCGCATTGCTCTCAGATTAAGTACTCTAGTATTTGGTGAATGTCATTTCTTTGGGTATGAAAACAAAACTTGGCTAGATGGTGGAGTTTGCCAGAAGAGTTTTGAAGAGTATTTATAGTGAGGGTGGTCAAATGTTGGACTAGGTTACCCAGAGACATGGAGTGTCTATCCAGAAAGATACTTCAAAACCCAAATGGCCATGGTCCAGGACAGGCTGCTGTAGATGATCCTTCTTGAGCAGAGGATTTCAGACTAGAGGATCTCGAGGTCCCTTCCAACATAAATTTATTTGATTTTGTGATGCTGTGAATATTTTGGGGTATGGTTTTGTGTTTGTTTTTTTTCATGTTGATCATTAAAATTATAGGAAAGACTACCACAAACCACAGTAATCTTTTACTAAAAAACAGTGCCACTTCAGTGTATTTCTCTTTTATAGCCTTCCACTAAATAGTGTAATCAAATGGAAAAAATGGAGAGTAGCTTCTATACAGTATATTTGAATATCAAACATCAGTAAGATTTGTAAACTCAGGCACTCACGTTGAGGTGACAAAATAGTTTTATGAGTAACATAAAGTCAATTTTTTTTCCCACTACTACATTAATTTTAGTTTTCATGAGAAAAGTGCCATAGCATTAGCTAAAGTCGGATTTAGAACTAAGAATAGTTCTTCTGGATTTCTGTACTTACATCTTAACCCTGACATGTAATTTTATCTGCAGTGTTCCATTAAACCAAGAGGGAACGTTAACTTCTCTTTATCTAGTTCCATGACAGTTCTGCTATAGGTGAACTTATTGACAGAACTGACTGCTGAGCGAATATTAAGCTTTTTTCTTTTTGTTGTTGTCTTCATGTATCTTTTCCTTCTCTCTTTTCCCAAATGAGCTCTACTTTGTCTTTCACTCTTTATTGTGTGGGTCACCATATTTTGCTATTACTGCAGTATCCTCTGCTATGGTCAGGCTTTCACTGAGCACATGGGGTAAGCCTAAAACCAGAGGAAAACTTGTGCTTGGTCCCTGAAACATCTCTAAAAAAAGGAGTTTGAACAGCAAAGACTTGCTTGTTCTCTGTGGTTACTTAACAGATTTTACTTTCTGTGGTTTTTTCCTCCATGTCTGGGGAATTTTGAGTGGATGACTTTAATTCAGGTCTACTGGGGCAAGACCTGGAACATATCTCTGCTGGATGCAGTGGTAATTCTTGCTCTGAACCTACAGAACTAATAATTGCCTTTTATTTTTAAATTATGATTTATCTTACTCTTGAGATAAATAATATTTTTTTAAGCATACTTGCTTATGAGCATATAGTTGTGTGTAAAGTCATTTGAAAGTCTTCACAATTGGAGCACAAACTATTAAAAAGTTACGACTTCTCTACTGTACATTGAATGAATAATTTAAGTACTCAAAATTAGTTGTGTCTAAGTACAATTTGGCATCCAAATAGGAATGTTTCCTGAGTTCACATATTAATTTTACAAGCTAAATTAAATTTCAAGCTGCTGCATGAATGTACAGCTAAAAACATTTGGTTTTAAATTGGTGTATCTGTATCTTTTTGCCTTGCCACAGACATTCACAGCAAACATTTTCAGACACTGTGGATGGAAATTATCTTTGGCATAGGCCAATCCTAGCACTCTCAATTGGGAAGCTCTTTATTACTGGTTAATTTTGATTGCAAACCTTTGCATATGAGAGCAGGGGGATTTGAACTTTAAGGGGAAATGGAATCTCAGTATTTTATCAAGCTATGTTGTATTGGCAAGCAATTTACTTGTTAAAAAAAATTGACGGGATGGTTGCATAAAGGAAACAGCACTTAATGTTGTTGTAGAATAAATCATAATTTTTATTGAGGGGAAAAAAAAAAAAAGACCACTCCATTTTCTCTATTTACACAAGAAAACATATAATAGCTTATTGAAAATTGTCCAAACACATTCCCAGACACAGTTTTGTTGGCCAAATCTTTTGAAGGATTTCTTTATGGTTTTTTTTGGCAGGAGAAGTTATTTTAATGGAAAAGTATAAGATGTACCAGATGCAGTTTTCTGGATTTCCATAAATGGTTAACAAATTATTGGTGGCTGTTGTAAACGTCTGGTTTACAGCAGTCCATACTGAGTTTTGGCTCAGGCCTTTTTTGTTATTCAGTCTTTTCACATACATGAAGTACGTGTTTAAGTCTTTTTCAACACTAAGACTCTATTTTAGAAGGAAATATTCCATTTCAAAAATATGTTTAATGATGAAGTTGCATAGCCACTGTGGATGGAATATAGCTGTATAGCTGTCCTTGAAAGTTGGTCCTCTTTGATATGAAATCTTTTTTTGCCAGGAAAAAATAGAGAAATAGAAGACAGCAGTGACATTTCATCTAAATTATTGATAAGTTTGTTCTAAAGTTTATCATGTGAATAAAAATTGAAAAGTAAACTTGTGATTGTCTTGCTTTGTAGAGCAGCAATAGCAACAGCGTAAGATTTGCTTAAAACTTATTTTCAGATTTTGGTTTTTGTATCTTTCTGAGACATTAGTAGTTTAATTTATTTTAAGCCACTTTTACTCTGTGGAGACCCAAATAAGAACTAAACTTCTGTATGCATCCCTACAACTGTTAACATTCCATAATTATATTGCAAATGTTTTTATGGTCCTTTTTAACCACATTTACAAAGTAGCCTGATTTTAAGTAACTTGAAACCTTGAAAGCATGGATTCATTCATTGGTGTCCCATTTTATAGGTGAGATCAGAAGAGAGATGTTAGAAGATGTACAAAATAAACTAATGAATCTTATGAACAGCACAGAAGGAAAAGTGGACAAGTAAGTCTTTAATGAAAGATTTGGTATATACTTTTGGTTTTCATTTCTCACAGTGTACAGATACTACCACAGATGCAAGAACAGTGCAATACTGTGCTTCTGTGTGTGACCTTGTAATTATACTTTGATTATTTTGACATTTCTCAATTGCTTGGTAGTTGTAAATAGTAATTTTGATTAGTAAAATAGCAGTTTAAATTTTGATTACTGATGTGTTCCTTAAGTCAAAGTGCTCTTCAATAGCATGAGCTCTGCGAATGGAGATTAAAGTCCTTGATAAACATTTGTTATAATGTTTAAGGTGTGAACAGCAAGCCCTTTCATATAGCTAGCAACCTGGATGTTGCGTAAATCTCTCTTCTTTAGTAATTTTTTTTCACCTTCTCTTTACCAATTAAAACTGAAATGGGGGATAGGCAAGTTGCTTTTCCTGCCCTCTTCATTTACATCTTGATCTGAGAATACATATAAGTATCTTTTTAAATGCTCTCCTGAATCAAGATCCTAGAATAAAGTCTTTCTCTGATTGTAGTAGTTACATCAAGATTAGTGCATGTACAATGTAGTTTCATCTTTTCGCATACAGTATTTCTAGTACTGTCCAAATTGACATCTACTATATAAGGAATGTTGT
>JBCJKH010030093.1:0-12647 GCA_039877255.1 Loriculus beryllinus | reverse complement strand
GACTGTATAACAAGCTTCCTTTGTTCTGCAGGCTCCTGATGAGAAATCTCTTTGTTGGACATTTTCATACTCCAAAACATAAGCGTACTGAAGTGCTAAGGTTAATGGGCAGTATCTTGTAGGGAAGGGAAATGAGTGTGTCACCTGTTTAGTTCCTTGTATTAGATTTGTTTATTTGGATTATTGTAAATTAGGCAAGAGTATGAGGAATAAATGCATCAGTATTACAGTATCAACTGTTAGGTAAGAGCAGACTGTATAACAAGCTTCCTTTGTTCTGCAGGCTCCTGATGAGAAATCTCTTTGTTGGACATTTTCATACTCCAAAAAATAAGCGTACTGAAGTGCTAAGGTTAATGGGCAGTATCTTGGGAATAAAAAGGGAAGAACTTGATCAGGTAATGCTTTGCAGAAAAGTAGGCTTCCTTTTTTGTGTGCAGTATCTTTATCTGAAAGTAGAATGACATGCTGCTAAACTAAATGCCCCTGCACATCTTGTGGAGAAAGTGTGGGGTTTTTTATGTGGGACGTGCTGATCTTAATGGAGTCTTCTGATAACATTATTTTAGTAGAATGGGTCTGATTTTGCTGAGGAATGCTAACGCAGAAAGAAAGAGATTTAACTTTGTGCTATTGTGTATAGTATCTGGAATATGTCTGTTACAGAAAAGTAAACCAGTTTTGTATGTACCACTAGTTATTGTGAAAAACGTGGGGCTAATATTTTTTAAATAAAAAGCCATGGTTTTAGATTTCCAGTCTTCGGGAGGCAGGGAAGAAAGTTTTAACAGTAATTATTTCTCTGTAGGATCCCATATAGTCATGGTGAATAAATATAATGAGCACAGTGTTGCAGTTTCCTTTATCTGCTGCTTTATTTTTGGTTTCCAAATTATTATTTTTTTTTTTTAATACTTTCTAGTTATTATCTGAAGACCAAAGAGGAGTTACAAGATGGGTCACTGGCTGGCTTGGTGGAGGAGCTGGGTCAAAGAGCGTCCCTAGTACACCCTTAAGGCCAACTCATCAGAACATTCTTAACAGTGTAAGAATTAATTGTGTGTTCTCTATGCTTGAGTGGAAAAAATTGGGCAGTTGCATATTAATGCTGATGTTTGGTTCATCAATATATTGAGTTACTCATGTTGCTGTATCTTGCATTATTTGCTTTGTGCAATTGCTTTAGCATAAGGGTTTGGAGGTTTTTTGTTTGGGTTTGGGGTGTTGTTTGGTGGGTTTTTTTCTCACTAAGTAAATAAATAGGCATTGATGACAACTGTACAATATTAAGTGTTGGGCTAATATAGAAATCCAGTTACTGTTCCACTGGTTCCTGAGATCACTGACTTCTTACAGTATGTACTTTATCTTGCAAACTGACAGTGCTGGAGGTTAAGTATATGTGGGGGTCTGATTAACTACAGATGTAAAAGAGGAAAATAAATGCTTTATTAAGCCAAAACTTTTTTTTTGTGATGCTACTGATGCCTTAATTGTTTCTTTATTCAAGACTTTTTGCCAAATAAAAAAGTAATGGATTTTAAGAGAAAAATTGCAAATTT
This sequence comes from Loriculus beryllinus, assembly GCA_039877255.1. NCBI lineage: Eukaryota > Metazoa > Chordata > Aves > Psittaciformes > Psittacidae > Loriculus > Loriculus beryllinus. The sequence continues at coordinate 11,085 of JBCJKH010030093.1, read as the reverse complement.
ATGTTTCTGAAGGAGTGATTTGCTTGAGCATGATCACAGGAAATAAATACCGTGATATCAGTCGTAGCAGCATGGGATGTTTTAAATCCATAATGGAACTATGGTGGAAGTATGTGTGTTATCTTTACAATTTTATCAATTTCACAAAAATACTACTTCCTGAGAGCACAAAACCCTGTGTATTTTATAAATAAATTTCATTGTCAATCAGTAACGACTACTTCGTACCACATACTTAGTACTGAGTACTCACGCAAAATTTTTGGGAGGCTGTTGATGCCTTCTTGGTGTATGTATGTTTGTGTTTTTAACTTACATACTTTTCAACAGAGCTTCAGTAAAATGTACTAACTGTTAGCCTCTTGTAGTCTTTTTCAGAATTGTTTGTGAAATTCCTCGAAACAGAATCTTGCCCAAGCCTTCCTCCACCAAAGCTCTCTGTTCATGATATGAAACCTTTAGGAGCAGCAGGAACTGGTAAAACTATCAGTACTCCATCCAACGTTCAAATGCAAGGTAACATTTGAAGGAAACCTTGAATTCTTGCACAGAACATAAATAACTAAAGGTAGAATTTTCAGGGGCATTTAAGTGATTCTGTGCTTCCTCTTGTGAGCTAGGAATTTAATTTGCTTTTTACTCTTTTTTCCTTGTATTATAACAGTAATACAATAGGTAAAGTACCTGGTTTACTTCGCAAAAAAAAAAAAAAAAGAAAAGAAAAAAGCCAGTTTCCTTGTGTAGAAGAACTAAATTCTTGGTTCCTTTTGTCCATACAGGAGCTAAATTTCTGGGTGTTTTAAGTTTTTGTTTCTGGCAATAAACCGTATGGTAGCAGTTTTTAAGTGCTGGACACAAATGTCAGTAGAATGACACAGAAATGCAGTCAGTCTTGTAGCTCATGGCCTGAAGTTGACATAGGAATTTTTCAGTAAAAGAAGCAGTGGCAGATGAGATTCGAGATAAGAGAGAATAGAGAGAATGAAAGTCCTTGAGAGTGTTTACAGTCTATAGCAAGAAGATAGGATTTTCATGTTGCAAAAGTAATAGGCAATTTTAGAGCTTGTTTTTGAACAAGTCCTGTAAAAGTGGTTAGACTTATGAATGCTTTCTAGCAAACTGTTTTCGTTGTTGGGTTTTGTTTTTATATTTCAGATTCTGCAGTCTCGGTAATGGGCAGGAGACCAGATACAAATCCGTTTTTAGCACCTCGATCTGCAGCAGTGCCTCTCATAACACCTGCCAGCAGTTCTGGACATCTGCTTATGAAACCTATTTCTGATGCACTGCCTACTTTCACACCACTGCCAGTGTCCCCTGACGCCAGTGCTGGTGCTGTACTAAAAGACCTCCTGAAGCAGTAGATAATCTTGTACCAATGTGATGATAGTAGCACTTTAAGGAAAATGAGAACACTATGATGTATATAATTTACCACAATGAGGCCTTCTGTAAAAAGTCACATACTTGTTTGCAATTGTACCTAGCTTTTCTTTTAATTACAAACTAACCAGTGTTTTGGCAATTCTAATGGTGGCATGAATAGCTGCCGCCTTCATAGTTGGAGTTCGTTTTGGGTGTGGGTTAAATGTTAAAATGAGAAAAAAAAATCCATCTTGTTGCTAGATTGTCAGAAGACAAATAGAACGACATTTAAACCTTAATTATACTCTGAGCTCTTTCACTTATGCATAGACAGCATTAACTCTTTGGTGTTGAGATCTGTTTTTCCATTGAAATGATTTGCCACTGACAGTGGCCTTCAAGACCACAATTATATAAAGAGAAAAAGTCTTCAGCCAAAATGAATTGGTCGCATTTGGGGATAATTTGAGACATCTTAATCTCTTTTTGCACAACTATTTCATTTCTCCTTCCATTTTCCCCACCCCAGACAAATGTCTGCTTTCAGCAGTCAAACCCATCAGCACCAAGGAGTTAACTGTGGAAGTGACTGCTTCGTTTTCTAGAGGTGTCCATGTGACGAAGAGTGGGTAATTTAGCAACAGATAGGTTCACATATATAAAGACATTGTACTGTAATAATCTGAGATGTATATTTGAAAAACTTTTTCTCTCACAGGATTTTGTAAATCCAAATATAGGCTTAAAGCTTGAACACATGTATAGAATTTAAAGGGAAGAAGATGCTTACTTATCTCAAATGTGTAAATAGGTCTTTGTAAGACCAAAGCCAAAGTCAATTATTCTGTAAATTTTGCTGTGATCACTTGTACATTCTGTTTGGCAGGTAAAGAATGAGGTTGCATACTAAAGGATAAAAGTCATCTTCAAAGTGAATCTGAAATACAACATCTTCTATTTAAAATGTGTAATTTCTAAATCTTTTTATATGTCATTCCTTGTTCAGTCAGTGTTCAGGTAACTGTTGTGCAAGTTCTATATTAGAACTGTCAAACTTCTCGTTTTCATTAAGATTCTGGATTAAATAGTTGTAAGAGTTATATTTAAATAAAATCAGTTACTGAAACTTGTACAGAATCAACCAAAATAATGCAGGAAGTCTTTGCATTTATGTAGAGGTCAAGTACTGATTTTCTTTTGCTGCCTTGAAATCTAGCAGAGATTTTTAATTATTGTATTTACCTTAAGAACTGCTTGAGTTGCTTTTCTTCAGTATGTCAAGTGTTTCATGGAAGACTACATGAAGTTGGAAGTGGATTTGACCATATTGAATTTTTATTTGAAAGTTTTTACTCCATTATAGACAGTTTGGCACTTAAATTTCTGGAAGGATAGTAGCTGCACATGGTATACCAAAGTAAGTTCTGAATTATGTAAAAAATTTAATGTGGATTTGAAATTACCTTGTTTGAGAACATTCCAGTTTGGTACTTCAGATGTACCTCATCATTTAAACTGGAATGGTATAGGTACTTTTTTTTTTTCTGTAACAAATACAAAGAAAACTGAAATCTGATGGCTTTTGTGCAGTCTCTCTTGTCTTGTAATCATGTCTATTTAAAGATATATATATATATATATATATAACAGCTTCAGAATAAAATCACCTTTTGGTGAGCCAAAGCAGAAGGAAATGTTTAGAACTATGTGACATACACTATGAATTACAAATGGACTCGTGTTGCTCACTATCCTCTGAATGTACTGACTGAGCAGATCTTTATTGTGCAGTTTTTTTCTTTAGTTTGCAGAGGATTTGATATGTACAAGTTTCTCTTCCAGGAAGCTCTAGAAATGCCAATAAATGAAACATAGACTCTTTTTTTCTGCCTGCTGTAAATCAGCTCCCATTTATATAGTAAGCTATGAGTTTGAGGAGGGAAATCTAAAACCAAGAAAAAGGTACCGAAGAACTTCAGTTACTCATTAAGCTACTTCCTTAAGTCCTAGGAGGTCTGTCGAACTATGGGGAAAATTCACATGGCTTAAGAGGTTTCTGTTCTAGGGATGCTTATGTTACATCTAAATTGCTGGGTCTTGTTGCTTTGTTAGAAATCAAATGTGCTCTGTGTTCCAGGCAGTACCTTTGCATTGAAAAGTATAGAAGAACTTCAGTGCCTTGTTGGTCCTTAGACTGTGTCACAGATTATTCTAAACTTTCAAGATTTGTTTTTCTTGAAAGATTAGCAGGTGTATTTTTTCCTCTGATTTTTCTTATGTGTTTACTTTGTGCTTGATAACTGTTTCATATGTATTTATCTTGCCAGTTTCCCACATGTAAGTATGTGACTCATGTAGTCTATCCTGTTAAGTGTGTGGGTCTTTCACACAGAGTATGTGTGGGGGGAAATTCTCTCTGGAATTTGAGCAGGTGGTGCAGTAGTTGAAAATCTTTGTTCTTCGTTTGACTTAATTTTTCTCTTTCACCTTGCATTTTACAGGAGTATGGTCCTCCTAGTTTTGGTCTTACAAGCTGTCAGTTATCTTCAGTGATAAGGTAACAGAATTTTAGTAAGGAATTAATTTTGCAAACTTGGTAACAGAATTCTAGTAAGGAATTAATTTTCCAAACTTGATATAAAGGGAAAAAATAAGGATTAGGATTTTCTATACTCCTCTTTAGACTCTTTTGTATTTTGCTGTTCTTTGCTCATCCTGCATTCTATCCAAAGAGAAGGAGTAACTGGTTAATCCTTCCAGTTGTTACTGTAGGAGAACGCACAATTGCTGTGTGTTGTTTTTATTTTTTGGGTGTTTGAAGTTAAACTCTTTGCATTAAACCAGTTAGCTACAGCCATATAATTTGGCACATTATAGAGACCGGTGTAGAAAAAAAATTTTTTAACCAAATATTAATTCCCAGCCTGCGTTTTGTCATTGCTTCTTACTCATTTTCCTGACCCATTTTGCATAAATAGTTACCAGTAAGGCAGGCAACCTGGAACATATATAGCAGTGACTGATTGATAAAGTGAAAGAGACGGAATGGAAGATGCTTGCCTCTTAAGAATGTAACATTATCACATGCATCATGAAAGCTTCGAAATTTTAATCCTTGATGTCATCTTGTTGCCAGTTTTCATTACTGGTATGTAATCTAAAAGATCAAGAATAACTTTCTCAACTTGTTTAATGAGACATACTTGTAAACTTGATGCTGCATTGGGAGTAGATTTTACCAGAATAAAATTAATTTTTTTTGAAAAAACAAATACAAATATTTATTTAATATGGAGAGACATTATACCATGGAAATAACAAAAATAAGTTTCATGCATTCTTTCAGAGAGGTCTTCAATTCATCTAGACATCCAAACCAAACTAGTGTTTGTGTTGATACACTCTTGACAACATTTTAATAGATATCTGGTAATGGTATCAGAAGGGTTTAAGGAATTAAAAACATTGCATGCATTTGTTTTATTTTGGGTCTTCTTTTCCCCCCTTCCAGTAAATTTAATAGTTTGTTGTCTTGAGTCTTTCAGGTGGAAAGTTTGTAATTAGGTTTCTTAGAAAACAATATATAAGAACTACCAGCCTATGTTTTTTATTCTCTTGTGTTGTGCCAACTGATGAATTCATTTGCAGCCCTGCAGACCTTTAATGTGGAAACCAGTCTTCAATAAAAATAGAGGACTACACAACTGCTGGCATTCTGTTTAAAGGAAAAAAATATTTTGTACATGGCATGTTGTTCACAGCAGTAGCAACACTGACTCTTAAACAGTTGTATTCATTTCAAGCTTACAGAAGCTGAGAAGTACCTGAAAGCATCACCTGTTGTAACTCAAAGACATTTTGTAGCAAGTAGTCTTAGAGCATATTATCAGCAGGAGTGTGCAAGAAATGTGCCTGTTTGCAGGTGGTGGTACATTTGTTGAAAGGTTAATTTGGACAAATTTATTCCAAATTGGAGTTCAGCCATGCTGCAAAAAGTCAAAACATTTTGCCAAATGGAAAAAATTGTATCAAGTGATTAAAGGCTTATTTTCTTTGTTGTAGATAACAATTGAAAGATAACTTGTTTTTTTTCATACATAAAATAGGGCATTTCTCATGCAGTAAGTGTCTGTATCATGTATTTTGATGTTGTTTTGTGCCTTCTTACTGAGCTTGCAGCATTGCTGGTTAAAACTAATTTCTTTTAAAATGTTCACAGATGTTGTACATCATCCTTGAGCACTGATAGTGAATTAATCTTTCTCTACTCTTGTGCTAAGATATCCATTAAACAGCTTCTCATAGATAAGATTTTAAAATCAGTATTGCTTGTGTTCAAGTTTCTATCAGTCTGCGACAAACTGCCTTTGAAAAGGTTGACCTTTCTTGGTCTGTGATGAATCAGCCAATAAATACTACAATAGCACCAAAAGCATTTCACAGGCCTCTTAAGCAGACTGAAACACCCAATTTTCTCTATTTGTAGCCATTTTGATTTAAGTTCTTTTACACCTTGGGTTTTTTTGGAGGGGTGTTTTTTTGGATTGTTCTTGTTGGGAACCATACTCAGACATTTTCTGCTTTGAGGAAATTACATGCATCTCCTTGCTACTGGTAGGTCTAGCTATGTGGAATGTTCCACCCAGAAAGAAAGTGCCACTTTTTTTAAAGTCTGCTTTTGCAGTTCTGTTTGACTTTTATTACCGCAGTAATGTACACTATTGAATGCACACTGTCTAAGAGTACCTTCTTGCGAATACTGTAGTTCCACAGCTGGGATGACTCTTGTGGCTACAGAAGCTGAGCTTCTGTGTTACTAGATTCCCTAACTAGTGATAAGAATGTAGTTGTGGAGTTCAAAGCTAAACACAGAGTGAAATCTTGAACTGCTAAAAAAGAGATACAGATTCACATGAAAAGCTCAAGGTAATTAAAAAAACAAAAAACCAAAGAGGGATGGGATATGCCAGATGACTCTCTTGCTGTATTTCTGTTGTCATTTATTAGGTGGGCTACAAAAATGCAGCAGTCAAGAAAACCATGAAACTAGTAGCATGGTCCCAGAAGACTTGGTTTTGGGTAAAGTAAGAAAAAATCTGATAAATTTAATACATGTACCTCTTGATCAAATTTAACATTGATTACCCTGACAAATTCAAACCCATTCATTATGCTTCTAAGATGAAAGAATAATTCCTATTTTAAAGATACGGTATCTGTTGGTAGGGATTGGAGCTTTGCCACATCTAAAAAAAGGTCAAACTCAACATCATCTCAAGCTCAAACGAACTTTAGTGAATACACAAATGGGGTAACTTCACAGTTAAGGCTATGCCTCAAGACTGATCAGCCACACACCAGCTGAGCTGAGACCCAGAAACTGAAAGCAGCCAAGATAATTGCCTTTTCAGTGGCAGTTTCTGGTCACCAGTGATAGCACCTGCAGGAAGCTCTGTAGCAGTGCTCTATTTTGCTGGAATTTTGCCCAAAATCAATAAACTAGTAGTAGCCATCACTGTAGCAAAGCCACTTCGTATCTAATGTTTGTTGATGGAATAATTAGTAGGGGTCAGGGAAAAGAAGCACATAACACACTCAAAATGGTGCATGTTTTATCTTTTGGCAGCTTTCTGCAAAAGCTGTTGTATCAGGCAAACAAAGTTGGATGATTGATCTTGACCTAGTAAAGGCAGATGGGTGGTAGCTCCTGATTCTCTGGAACAGGAAGCACTGCTAAACATAACCCACTGAGAACAGGAATTCCAGAGTTATAATGCTTCAAATTGAGGTTTTGTGAAGCAGGGAGTAGGCAGCTAAGGACATGCTAAGATTTTGAAAATTTGACCTTTTGTTGCTGCCCAGAGAGGCAGAAGCCCATGTTAGGTTTGGCAGAGGCAACTGCATTTACACAACTGGAAGTAACCTGATTTATACAACTTGGGTACTCTGAATCCATGTGCTTCCTGAGCGTAAGTAGAGTATTATCAATAAAAATATATTTAGCCTAAGCAGCAAAGTGCCCATTGGATGTAAATAGTTCAACAGTAAGGCATACTAGCAGTTTTGAGCAAATAAGGTGAGTTGAATAAAAATATTAATTCCTAATTGGGAACATGTAAACAATGAGAGCTGCAAACATTATTTTGCAGGAGAATAAGTAGTCACCGTGGGAGTGATCCTGAACGCTTTCAGGTGTGGGTGTCTGAGACACTATTTAGAAAGGGAAGTAAAAGATTGAGCGTTCAGCTAACCATGGGAGGAGCCAACCATTTGAAATGTTGGTTGTAAAATCAACCTTTATGCATAAATGTTTCACTTGTCTCCTGCAGCAGTTTTCTTTATTGTTATAAGGTATTAAAGTACTTGGGCGATACTTTGGTTGTAATAAAATGTGGTTTTGGAATTGCAAGCGAATCACCGAGTTGATTCTGGTTTGTTCATATGTTTTGGTTTATCTGCCATACCATGGATCCAACACTAAATTTTACCAGGAGTAAAAATTATAGTAAAGTAAGTGGCTTGAATGGTGAATTGGAGCAGTGAAAAATAGTCATCAAAACTGAAACTTTCTCTGGAAATAGAATTGGAAAATATTTAGATTGCACTTTGCTCTGTATTCCCAAGTAGTGGGTGCCAATAATAACGAAGGCAAACAGAAGACTGCCTTATTTTTGACAACAGGAGCAGGAACACATGTTTAACAGTTTTCAGCTAGCTTAGAGGAGGCTTATTATGAAACTACAAGAATTTGAGGAGTACAGGATTCTAAAGAAAACCAGTGAGTCATAACTAGGTTTGCCAGATCTGTCTGGACCCAAACCCAGACTGAATAGCACATTGTCTGCAGAGTATTCAGGATCAAAGGCCTGCAGAGAGGCATCTGCGAGCAAAGGTCTTGTAGATAGTACCTCTGTCTTTGATGGACTCTTGACAGATCGACGGCTATGGTGTGCTGCCCAGAACCTGCCTACTTGGACTGGTGATTCACGGACTCCTCAACACTCTTGTGATGTTCTTCTGAACTCAGTAAGTGGTTCCAGCTTCCTTGTACTGGTACTTTCAATAGGCAGTCTGAAGCCTGCACTGCCGTTGTCAAATATGGTTAGTAAATCTAATTCATGAAAGAAAACATTTTCATTAGAAACTACAATGGAATATGGAAACATCAGAAGTCATTGCAATTGATCAAAACCTGAAGGGCCTACCTTTCACTCCCAGAGATATAAACAAAACCCTAGTGAGAGGCCAGACTGAGACTAAATTATGCTTGTAACTCACTGGAAGAAGGTTATGTGCACTCTGCCACAGTGACGTTGTCTTGTCTTTGTGCTTGACACTTGAATGCCCCAGTTGCCCAGGGTGCTGGTGCAGTAACAAGATCTGCCAAATATAAGAGTGTGGATGAGAGGAGACGGGCTGAGAAGTTCCACTTCAGTAAGCAGTTGGGCTTACCTTCTTGAGTCCTTCCCTTTTTCCCCCTCTCCGTGGTCTTCTGACAGTATCCAGGCAGATATCCTAACAGTATGTTCCAGTGCCAAGACCTCTTGGGAGTCTTATCCACATGTAACTTGGTTTCAGTGCGCATTCCATGGTCCCTTTCTTGAGGTACCAAGGGTGGCTACAAAGCTGGAAGGTTAAATCCTAGACTTGGAAAGAAATTACTACTATTTTACCCAAATTCCTAAGTTTTTGCTGGGAAACATTCATGTTTGCTATTTACAGGTCCCACTTAGGACTTGGCTGGAGCTAGTTTCAGTTGCATGGAGTAACAGTAAACGTAAAAATAAATCCATATGCTATGGATCAGAGCTAGTTTCCTAAGATACATAGTAGTTAAAAATGTCTCCAAGAAAATCTAGGCCTGAAAGATGAAGTGTTCTGTGCTACTGATTTGCCTCATATCCTGGATTTGTTGTTCTGTGTTTTATTGTATGGAAACCTATTCCGTACAGTATCTTATTTGATACCTTCTGTTCTAGCACAAAGGTAATTTTGTGAGAGATTACACTTAAGATAAATAATTCAGGTGTCAAATACCTTCACATTTAATTCAGTCTACACGCCTAATTTCTAAATGTCAAGTGAGTTCTGATGAATTATTGCTCTTCATTTTCTTGATTTGTTCTACAGCCTCGTCTGCTGGCACTGCAATTTGAGGCAGATCTTCTCAAGTATGATTTTTTATTTTTTTACTTTTTTTTTTTTATCCCACTTGGAGAACCTGTTGGAGTTTCTTGAGCAAATGCAGATAAAGAAGAAATCATTTAACTTTCTACTGTGATTTTATCTTTTCTAAGCACTATTTTTATACCTTGCTCATCTGTTGGCTTTGCAGACTGGCAGTTTTCCTGCTCTTGGTGTTATTATTAGCTTTGATGCCTCTTACAATTTGTTTCTCAAACTTTCTTGGCCTGCTTTTCTGGTTTTTACATTTCATCTGTCAGAGTTTCTGTTCTTTTGTAAAAATATGCCTGGAACAACTTCAGCTTCTTGAATTTTGCTCTGAAACTGTGGACAAAATGGGGACTGATGGTTTTATCAGGCTCCAGCCATGGGCTCTGTTAGCGGTGTGAATGCCTCTGTTGGGGGAAGGGTCCAGTTCCACTGTCTTTGTACGGCTGCTTAAGGTTCTGTTCCCCTCCCAGCACCTGATCTGGAGCCCTGGGAACAGTCGAGCTACTGCTGCAGGGGGAGCCCCTGGTACTGCTCAGCCCCTTCAGCTGTGACAACCAGTGCATGTCAAAGCAAAGGCTAGCTGATTAAATGAAAAGAAAGAAACCATCTCTGCTGCAAACTGTGTCGTTTTGCAAAACTTTTGTAAGCACTGCACTGTGTGTACAACAAATAGCAAACAGGAGTACATCCCCTGCTCAGTGACATGGATACCTATAGCATTCTGAATTGCTTCCTTATAGCAGCCCTCATTGCTGCAGAGCAGTGAATGCTGAGCGAAAACAAGTAGACAACACACTCCATTTTCATCACCTGCTTTCATAGCCAATTTATTTTCAAACAGAATGGCTAACTTACAAAACTGCCAAAATAAACAGGTAAATTGTAAAACAGTGTAATCCCTGCTATGGGAATAAGTAAATTTAGTGCAGTAGTTTTTAAATTGAAGAAAAGTTTATAGATGTCTTCTGAGGTTAGGAAAACAGTTAAGTACAAAAGAGGCAAAATTATCCCTCTTCTCATAAATAAACCTTCTGTCACTCATATTTGTCTAACATGTAACTCTAGAAATCATAAAATAGAGAGCCAAAAGCGTGGGCATCTTTGCTGGTTGTGTCACTGGAGAAAGAAACTGGAAGTTTTTTCTTATATGTGCACCTATACCAGTGATACATGTTGGAAAAGGGAATGTTTTCCACCACTTGGAAAGAGAGAAGCTCTGGAATGAGAGGGATGATATCAAATATTTTTCTACTCTGGATTTGTCAGCAGGGTTCTGGCAGGTGCCCCTAGAAAAATAGCGCACACGTTTGCGAACATTCAAACATCCCCACTGAGAGATGGCATTTCCACAGACTTGTTTGGGTTTGCTTGGAACCTGAAGTGTTTTAATGGAAAATGCAGAATGGGCTCAATGCTATGGAGGGTAATCTGCTCTGGGTACAAAGAAAGTGAATTGCCTGAGCAGACTAAAATAGAGAGAGAGGGTGCTCCACTAAATCTGAAGGGGACAAAAAAACCCCACCCCAAATGTAAATCCCATGTGAT
>JBCJKH010030091.1:0-10487 GCA_039877255.1 Loriculus beryllinus | reverse complement strand
ATATAATCCTTATTATTTTTCGTTGGTTTATAACTGTACTTACACAAACACATTCTCTTATTAAAAATACTGTTGTATTATTGTAACTGCAGGATTTTTCTACCATTTATCTTGCCTCAATGTTTAATTTGAAAGCGGTAAAAGTATTTCAGTAGCATTCTTCACCTTCCTTACATCTGTGTAGGACCCTCTGTCATACGTCAGCAGATGAAGAATGTACACTGGGGCAAATAAGATGACTAGTTAGATGACTAGCTAACTAGTGTGGACTCATGGTATGAGTGACCTTTTGTTTCTGCCTTGGAGCCAGTAGCACCAAATGCTGCTTTACTGAAAATGACAGATATTGATAGAGCGTAGCTTCACCTTATTTTATAGAGAGAGATAATGTGTGTACCAACAGCACTCTTCTATTGGTTAATGAGAACTCATGGCAGTGTGAAATCCTTCCTTAAGCTCTTCCTAGTCTCTAATTTTTCATTATTACAGGAGGATTTACATTTGATAAACTTTGTCTGTTATAAAAAGGTTAGCTTCATGTTCCTAGTTTTTGACTCATTATTAAGCCTGCCAAACAAAGTAGGAAATGCATTCCAAAGTAGGAAATTGGACATCCCCAGTTTTGACATTTTTGTTTTCAACATTCTTAGCTTTTTACATGTGAATGCATTTACGTTTCTAATATGTTTATAGCTTTAGCTCTGAAAGAAGTGAATGATTTTGAAGTTGTCAAGAGACGTATCCCCTCTGCTTTTCCATTCAGCACAAACTCAATATTTTTTGTGCCAATTAAAGTGAAAGACATTGAAATATCAAAATTCAAAAAGAATACATTATTTGCATATCTTTTTCAGAAACATTGTTAACTTACACCAGTTTTAACTATTCCAGAGTGAGCTGGGTGTAGTGGAACTTTGACCTCCTTGAGGGTGTTCTCTGAATAAAAAAACCTGGAGTTTGGGTGTTTTTTTCTTTATTCTGCTTGGTGTTTTGGTGTTTTGTTTTGCCTTTAATTTTATGTTTTCCTCTGTAAAGTACTGCTTGCCAGTCTGTGTGTGCTCTTTTTCTCTGGAATTTTTGTGAGAGAAGTAGTAGGGCTATCTATTTCATGCTTGTACTCATATAATAATCAGTGTGAATAATATATTTTCTCTACGCTAGGATTTTACCTGGAAGCTGTTGTAGAACAGTTATTGAAGCGAAGTCGGCTGGTATTGCTTTAAAAGGCATTACTATAAAACCTACCAGTGTCAGAAAACTGTGTCCTCAACAATATTAATTCCTTCTAGCACTCTCCATCTAATGTCATGTAGAGTCTTGTGGTATTGTAGTGAGTGAAGATCATTTGCTCACTTTTAGTTCCAAAATGGTTAGTTAGTAAATTAAGTTTTAATAGATAAATAAAGTACATGATCACTGTTGTCTGGATATTTGGGAAAACCTCCTCTAAGAGGGAACTGTAACCAGCAACCTTGTTAGAAATGCAAAATAAACTTTATTTACTCAGAAGCGTATAGTACAAAGGGCAATGGGAAAAACAACTGATACTAATTTTGTTGTTCATTTCACTCTGCCTGTTGCATGGTGATTTTGTCTTTGTCAGTGTTTCTCTTGGGGGCCATTGTTGACAGACCAACTTCTCCTTTATAATCCAGCATCTTTGAAATTTTACCATATTGGTTTTTAACTAAATTGATGGTTAGGTAGAGGAAATATTGTTAGCATTGGTGGACACAGAACAAAGATAATACAAAAAGTAATAGTTGGAGAAATGGGTTTGGTGGGATTTTTTGTAACTTTGTTGGCTAATGAATACCTGCATCGTTGAATTGGTTGGTTGATTTGTGCTGTACATTCTCCATTGATGGAGTGTATTTCTATGCAAGTTAACTTCTCATAGGCAAACTGGAACATACATGATATTTTCTGAAAAAAAGTCAGCATTTAATTTACTGAAGTAATAAGGCTCAGCTTATATCTAGAATGGTACAAGATGTGTCAGTAGCTGATGAGCATAATAATTTACAGGCTTGTCCATAAACAATTTAATGCACAGTGACAACCTAGCGATAAGTAATTTAGCTGAATTAATACATGGGTAATTTTGCCTTTGAGGTGTAAATTTAGCTTCACTGTTCAATTTTAATAACTGAATATATTAAAATATAAAATGAATACAAACTCATTTCATTAAAAAATAATTACATTGTATATGTGCTACTCTGTTTCTCAGTATTCACTATATTTATCTAATAGCCTCAACCAAAATAAGAGTACTACTGAAAAAGTGACTATTTATAATGGAAGTTAAGTCTGGGAGGAGGAAGAGGGAAATTTTTCCTTTCCTCCATTAAGAAAACCCTCTTCCCTCTGAAAGGCTCTCTTCCCTTTTCCCATTTCAAACATATATAGAGTGTTCTTGTCTGGAGAATCAATTTTTGTATGTGTGGTTATCTGTGCAACCATTAATATGTATTAAAAAGACTTGAGGAGAGAAGTGCCTTTGGAATTCAGTGGAGGTCATGCATATGACTCCACCAGTCTACCTTTAAAAATGCCAAGCAAAACACTTTCTGTGCCCACAAAGCTTTCTATGATTAAGAAAACAATTTCCATAAATTTCCTTGAAAAATGTGAGTGTTTTTATGAACTATATTCTACTGATTGATGTGCAAACCTCAGGGAAATACTGCCACTGTGCTCTTCATGGCTGTTCCAGGGGATATTACAACAAATAGTATTTCTTGGGATTAACTTACTCCTGGGTCTGAAAAAACATCACAACAGAATTTATGAAGAGTTGTGCACATATAACACAGTCAGAGAATACATCCTTCTCTGGTGTTGAATTTATATAAGCTTAGTGACTACAACATAAGTGGGTTTTAGTGGCTGTAAAATTAGATTCAAATCATCCTACAAGAGTAGGACATGTAAAGTATTTCTATGAAAATCCAGTCTGTCAGTCTCATAACAAAAATTTTTATAGTATTTTCTTTTGGGATTTTATGTAAAACTCTGTCAGACAGATATAAATAATTGTCTGGTGTGCTGATGGTTGCTACTAATGACACCTTTGGTAGTAACTTCAGCTATAAGTGTGCCTAATTCTTGCAAGGCTTGGTTTTGCAGTAAAAATATAAAATGTGTTTTTCTCAGAGCTGTTCAAAATAGATGTCATAAAAGTAAACTCTCCAGAGAAATCTCAAGGCTCAGTTAAATTACCTTTTCGGTATTAGGTCATACAAGCTATTTGTAATTTCCAAAAGTATTACAGAATAAGTACATAATCAAGAAATATGAAATCCCTTGTTTTTCAATGCATTTCTATCTCAGTCCTCTTTCAGTTCTCTATGTAACCATTTTTTATTTTTACAATGTCAAGGAAAGAATGACATGAAGGTTGAGTATTTGTGATATTTCCTGGGAATAAATTCCATGCAACTCAATAAACTGATTGCTGAAGGTCATATAACCTCATCAAGTATGCATTCTTTAACGACAAGTAAATCTGTGTATTTCATAATCTTCCTATCTGTCCTTCCAATTTCAGTCTTTTTTGTTTTCTACATTGTCTGCCAGATAGGCTAGTGGTCTTGTCAGGTGGACTGGCTGGTTTATGACTCTGGATTATGTAACACCCTTATTTATGTAGAAATGCAGGTTGCAAGCAACAGGTAGGAATTATTTGGGGGGATATATTCAGTTCAATGCAAAGATGTTTTATTTCAGTGTAGTGACATTGCAAGAATTCAATTAATTCCTAATAACTCAGGAATGTGCAAGGTATGTGCTGAAAGAAGGATGAGGGAAAGTATATGGGAGTTTCGCTTGAAACATATGTCATTCTTGACAGCACTGAAAATATCTGAGTGTGGGATTGTTCAGTGACTCTTACAGACCCTGTTCTAGCCTAGAGACGAGGAACATGAACGTTTTAGTAAGCAGAGTGCGTCAATATTTTTAAACAGACATGAGAAACTATTTTCAAATGGAAATATTGAGCATATTACGAACTTTGTATGCAAAGAGACAGTGGATATACTTAATTAACTTCTGTACATCTGTTCACTACTTTAGCATGAAGTAGCAGTTGCCATTCTTGAAGTTACGCTTCTTTGGTTATTTTGGCTTTTTGGGAAAAAAATTACTATAATTTTTTAGTAATCCCTTGTCTATTCCTTTTCATATTAAATAGCCATATTGCAGTCTGCAGAATCAGTTTTCAAACCTCTGAGTGATAAATTATTTTAAAATTGTAACGTTTCATAAAACTGCTCCATTTATACTTTCTGACTGTATGTATATAATGACCCGAAGTATAAGACAATGGAGAATACCACAATTTAAATTGTTGGAGATGGATTAATTTGAGAAAATTTTCTGCAGGGTCAAATTTATAAATTTAATATTAATTTACATTTGTTTTCATTGTGTTATTCTACAGTTCTTATTTTCTGAGTGATAGTGCAAGGATGTAATAACCTTCATACAATTCCATCCTAAAAGGAGCTTAATATTTTGGTATTGGATGGGTATAGAACACAAGATATCCTTTGTCCTGTGCCATGGTTGTCATGAGAGCATCTGTCCCCAGAATATTGCCAATTAATTTACTCTGTATGCATCAATAACATACGAGTTCTTACCCTCTTCCATAGAACCATTGCTAAACACTATGGTTTCACTATTTTTGTCTTGTGTCCTTGCTGGAGAGGATAGGAGGAGGAGTGTGTACAGTAATTTACCTTGCATTCCCAGTTCTCTGCTCATTTACACTTGGGGCATTTTGAAGCATGCCACAGTTGTCTTTCTGCCCTTGAAGGGACAACTACATGAAATGGCAGTGTGCACTCAGATTTCATCCTGGCATGCAGCCATGAAGCAGTATGTAGGATATGCTTGTGGGAGAGGAAAATAATAGCTTTAGGAAGAGTTTGGGAAATGTGTCAGAAGGCAGACTGACATGACAAAGGCTATTTAGAATTTAGAAATTCTGGGATTGGGCTGTGTAGCAAATTAGAAGCGTGTGTATTTATGGAGAATTGTGATTATAACAGAACTAGTAGAAACATTGTTAAACCAAAGCATTATCAGGAAGACCAAATTTTAGACACAAGAGAGGAAAAAGAACACTCTTGAATACTGAAGCAGTGCTCATGTATGTATGTAACATGACTTCCTTGCTTACAGTCAATTTTTTCCTTTAGGTTATATTATCACTTTCTTAAAGTTAACAATTTTAAAATAATTTAGCTTCTGTTAGTTCAATGCTCTCTTTGGAAAGGTATCAAAAACTTCTCTTGATTGGCTGAACGTAGTGTTCTTTTCCCTTTGACATTTTTGGTAGAAGCTAGTCTGATATATCCAGCCTTTCATAGAAACTCTATTACCCTACTTTCTGCATTTTATTCAAAGTAATCACACTTATCTTAATTCTGCTTCTATGCTACTTTCTTCTTAAAATCTTGTTTTAATTGATCTTATTTCTATTCCTAAGAATTTGCTGCCAGTTCTGTTATCCTATCCTTGTTTTCAGGTGCATAGACTTTGCTTTTGTAAACTTTACTAACTTTATTGTAAAGTGAAATAGAGTAGTCCATTAATGTAGGGTCACGTGTAATTTATTGTTTATCTTGTATAAAATGAAACTTGCTCATCTTCAGTGTGTAGCAGCCCCTCCTTTCCTCTTTGGTGTTAATAGTTAAAGATTTTTTTTCCCCAATTATTTTTTTCTTCCTTGAACAAGGCCTTCCAGCATTTTCTTATTGGCCTGTTCTCTTTTTTTTTTTTTTGTTGTTGTTGTTGTTTGGTTTTTGGGGTGGTTTTTCTTTTTGTGTGGGTTTTTTGTTTTGTTGTTGTTATTTATTTTGGTTTTGTGTGTATTTTTTTTTTCTTTGACAATTAGTCTATTTTCCTATTATTTTCAGTTGTCAGACTTCTAATATTCACCTTAAAATGCAGATTTACTGGGAGGAGGAAGATTGTTGCCTTACAGGTTTTTACTCCTTTACTTGGAATAGGAGTTCCAGGTTGTACTAGCACTTAAACAAATGACTGTATTAACACAAATACCCAAGACAGGACAAACATCATAGGCAATGATTTGCTGTAATTGAGGACAAAATAGTCTTAGAGTTTTATTTTTGTTTTCTGCAGAAAATACAAACAGAACTTATTTACTAAAAACATAAAGGTAACTTTCAGGAGGAAGAAAATGGTCCATTCACTTGGTGCTTTCACTATTGTAAAAGAGATGGAAAATAGATGAATAGATGAGCTGAAAAAAAAAATCATTAGGAAGCTTTTCTAACTTAATTTGTGATTTCACTTCAAAATTTCCCTGAACAACACAGATACAATTTTGTTATTTAAGGTAATAAGAAATTCCCACATTCTGCAGTATTACATGATATCCTGAAAAGATTTTTTTAAAAGGACTGCATGCCTCAGTGGAAAATCATCACCTGTCGCAAGATGTCCTCTGCAGAAACTGCAGTGTCAGTTTAAAATACTGTCACTCAGCAGCTGTTTGCTTCACGCAGTGGCAGAGGTAACAGAAGAGAGGGTGTGAACAGAGCTGTTCATGCAGTCTGCCTGTTGGCTTTCTGCACAACCAGTGACTCAAGCAGATAATCATTAGCTTTAGTTGGTACTGCCTCAAAATTTAGTGTCTCTTATGTGACCAGCTGATCATAGAGTCTGTCTGTGGCAAACTTATACAGGTGATGAAGAAACAAGATGCAATTCAAAAATACTCCCAGCCTGTATTCCTACAATCAACTTTACAGTTTGCAAAATCTAAAATTCAGCATACGAAAATTGTATTGGTCTTCTCATTGTTCATATAGTTACTATGTATGCTATTGCATACATGTAATTTAAAATATATATCAAAAAGCATGGTTTGTTATAATTTGTGGTATAGCAATTGATGTTAAAATGACACTTCAGTTTGGTTTGCTCTGCTTAGGTAGATCATTACCATTAAGCCTTGTTACAATTCTAAAGAAAATGTATGTAAAATACTAAGAGCCTGTCTGTGCAAGTCTAGGCATATGTAAGTAGTTCCATGGTCTATGTAAGATACTTTTACTTACATGGAGCAGGGACGTCAAAATCTGTGCTTGATATAATCTGTATATACCAGCACAACTCTTACACTATGTATTCTTTTTATGTGCATAAAGGTTACGACTTAACAATAGCATACTTCATATTCTAGTTTTCAAAACAAGTAGAATGGATATTGTGTCTATAGTGTTCTTGCAAAGGTAACTTGCTTTCAATAATTTTTCCTCTTTATGAATTTTCATCTCCAGGTATTTTCAGATCTTTCAATAGTGAGTGGTGCATCTGTTGTTACAGTACAACCAGGTGACAAAGTTCCTTATACTTTGAATGTGTCTCCGTGGAAACGAGGAGTCTTTCAAGGTAAGTATAGCACCCAAATATATAAAATAAAATTATAAAATATAAATTTGCAGATTAAACCTACTTACATTTAATGATTGCATTTCTGTTCAACATGACCTTTCTTCTAGAATAAGGCTATAATTACCGGTAAAACTAGCTCTTAATGCGGCTCATATTTTTATTTGTAAAGGTCTATTACTGTTAAATATGTGGTCAGGTCCTTCAAAAATGCTGGCATCTGTGCAACTTTATGCATTAAATTAGTTCCATGAAATTTTATTAAATAATGATTTTGAATTATCACCAAGTTCTTGGCTTTAAATTTAATTTTCCAAACTCTGTTGAATATCTGTAGTTACCTTAATGCTTCCAGAATTGAAAGTTTAAAAGCAGAAGTTGATTCTTCCCCTTGACTAAAGTTCAACATGTTAGCCACAAGGTAAGCTTGGCCTAGTACAACAAGAAAACTTCAATGCCTTCTCGCTAGATTTGCATCCCTGAGACAAAAATCACTTTCTACGAATAAGAAGAGTCAGCTTTCAGTAAAACTTGTGACCATCAAGAGTCTTCACCAGAAGATACTGAAGATATACTATAATTTAAATTATGCCTTTTTTTTTTTTCAGGCTTTAAAGATTTAGGAATAGTCTCTTCTTCTGGTTTAGAAAATCCCCAGTTCTTTTATATATGCTGAAAGTTTCAGTAGAAGAGGTTCCAAAGGATCTGTTATACAGCAAATTAATACCAGGTAGTAATAGCCATGCCTTCAAAGGCATGGAGATGGCATGTTCAGATTGACATCTCCTATGTTCTACCATTCACCTAACTTCTATTATAATAGTTTCTATCATGTTTAGAATTATTACATCTTCACTGAGTGAGAAAAAGAGAGAACAATCAGTCTCTCTAACCTGACAGAAAAGTTAGTGTTTCAAAAGCTGGGAAATGATGTATGATCTTTTTTTGCTTTCCTAGAAAACAGTTCATTTATTTTGTGCTTTAAAATAGCTCCATAAAAGTCTGAAGTTACCCTTTGAAAAAAGACAGGGCCCAGTTATCTACCATCCACTTCCTGGCCCGGTGCTTGCTTTAATCACTACCTTAGGAATTCATGTTCCTTCTTCCTCTGCGGTGAGGACAGTTTTGATTGCATCACAGAGTTCTGTGCATGTTCTCTAATCATTCAGCTGCTGTACTAGAAAGAGGGGTGGAGGAAAGAAAAGCCACTGTCACAGTCTGAAGGACAGTTGATTTTGCTGTCTGACGTTAGCAGATACAAACCTAACTATAAGGTGTCCTAGCTAAGGAACTTCTTACATTGTGGATTCAAGCCTGCTTCATACTGTGTAAGGCTGGGAAGTAATATGTGTACCCCAAAGAAGAATTTTGAGCTTCAGGGAACTTTAATGGCAACATTGAGATACATATGCATTTTTTGGCACTTTCAGGATTGTTCAGCAGCCAGCCTGGAGTTTGAGGATCACAGATTAGATGTAGCTGATTCAAATGGGAATTAATTAGAACTCAGGACTCGTAGTCCTTTCTAGGTCAAGATACTAGAGATAAGGTATAATTTAACCCCCTGAAAAGAAAGGTACTCTTTATTCAGTTTGGTGAGTTTGTACAGAGGGAAGTAAATGACCCACAGAGACACAATGTTGACTAATTGAAAACAGAAAGCAGTGTTCAAAAGCTATCCACTGAGTGAACAAATCTTATCCTGTGTGGAAAAAAGAACAACTACTTGGATACCTATTGGACGTCTCTGTCATAGTGCTACTGGAGGATTTAAAATTTAAAACTCCTTAACTTGTCAGTACAAAACTTTTTAGCCTTGGTGTTTTAGTACTATTTTTGTCATATTAGTAGAATAAACTCATAAAAGTACTTTCACCATATAAATTGCTGTACTGAGTAAATGGTCTGCATTTTTTCTTTACAATCAAAGTTCTTTTTGTTGCAAAATTATACAGCTGCAAAATTTTTTTTTTTTTTGTTTTTTTTCTTGCTATTTTATGATTGCTAAGCTGAAAATGGGTCCAGTTCTTTTCGAAAGTCTATTTGGAAGCATTCCAATAGAGGGCTAATATTATATGCTTCGGCTGGTTTGTAGCTTATGACAGCTTTAACGCAGAAATAATAGTTCATAAACATCTCATACAAGATTCTGGCACTATATAAAATTTCTTAGCAGTTGATTTTCTAAATAATAGAGCAATTTCCCTTAGGTTTGATAAAGCATCTTTTACTTATTACTTTATCTTTTATCAAACTCCTGCTTTCCACAGAATAGACCAGAATTTTTCCAGAATAGAAAAAAGCTCTTCCTGCTTGAACATTTCTTGTGCAAAAAATACATAATTGTTATAGTCAGTGTTCTTTTAACCATAAAAAATGTATAAATTTTGGAAATAAGCTTTCTAATTTTATATATCATCTTTCATTTATATTTTTTACTGTTTCTGTACTAAGTAAGCAGCAGGCTTTTGTGCTACTTGGAACTTTTCCTTACATTGAGGAAAAAAGGCAGTATATTACATGCCATGGCCTGTCAGACTGTAGCTGTAGGCCAGTTTTATTGAGATGGTGAAGATTATGCCAATACATTCTGGCCTGCAGATGAGTTGATCAGACTTGTTTGATTAACACTTTTTTCTCTTCAATGGTTGCATGAAATCTGATTAAAAAAAAGCAACAAAAAAAAAAAACAACCAAAAACCAACAAAAAGTTCCATTTCTTTCTTTGACAGAATTCTGCAAATTCTACTGATTGCTCTAATTTCAATAGCATCATAAAATCATATGTTGAGGACACCAGAACTGCACACAATACTGAAAGTGAGGTCTCATGAGAACAGAGAAGAGAGGCACGATCACCTCCTTCAACCTGCTGGTCATGCTCACTTTGCTGCAGCCCAGGATACTGTTGGCTTTCTGGGCTGCGAGCGCACACTGAAGCTGGCTCATGTTCAGTTTCTGATCAACCACCACCCCCAAGTCTTTTTCTGCAGGGCTGCTCTGAATCTATTCTCTGCCCAACCTGTAGCTGTGCCTGGGATTGCTCCGACCCA